>ML801219.1:129667-141024 GCA_009831015.1 Picea engelmannii | reverse complement strand
ACCTCCTTCATGTTGATAAAAATATTCTCCAATTTAATCTAGCAAAAGAAGAAAGATAATTTTGATCTTCTAATTTGGAGATGATGGTCTTTTTATAGTACATTTTGTGGCACCATAAACTATCTTTAAATCTAAAAGAAATAGTTTTTTTTTATATTATCAATATTATGGAAAGTGACCATTTTGAATCTAGTGAAATGTTTTAATAAAAAAAGAATCATTATACCATCCTCTCTTAGGTTTCTAATGACAATATAAACAACTTAAAAATCTTTTATCTTTCATAGTAGTTAGACTTATTCTTATAAGTTAAATACCTCATACTAATTGTTCATCCTTGTGTTCCTTGCCCATGCTTCTCATAATCCTCACATGTTATATTTCAACACCTAGTCATATTTTCAACAAGCACTAGTCTAAACATTCTATTTTTTGAAACTTTTTTGGGTATATTTTTTCTAACCAGTTTTGCCCAAAATTTGGTAAAACAATTAGAATAATTGTTGAAATTGAAAATATGAGTGGTTAAGATTGCATTTTTCGGGGGTAATAGGGGTTCTTGGGGGTGTTGACTCCATTTATGTATTCAAAAATGTAATTTCACCAACAAAATTGCAATTTCAGCAATAATTTCATAATCTGATTTTGATAATGGTTTCCATAAAAAAATCCAAAAATAAAATGTTTAGACTTTGTCCTTATCAACAACATCAACAACCCAATAACCCAAGTTATATTTTCAATAATACCGACAACCCGAGTTATATTTTCAACAATAGAAAACATATGAGAACATTATAGATCTTTATAATAAAAAGTCTTACAAGGACTAAGTCTTAATTAAGACATTCTCTTTTGGAGATTTTTTCATTTTACAGATTTTTAACTTAATTGGAGATATTGAAATCTTTCCATATTTAAAATGAAAGATCACCCATTTCGAAATACAATTTGAGAGTTTCCTTTTAGCTTTGGACCAAGCTATCGCAATCCCAACAACGAGTTGTTTAGAATCTAAACATTTATGGCTTACCAATGGGTTTTAATTTTATAGTGCCCTGACAAGACGTTGAGTTAAAATCCACAATCTTAACATAGCTCACCAGGAGAGAAGGTCAAAACATGGAACATAACTCTAATGAGAATTATACAACCATTATGGAATCAAAATAAGAGGAAAACCGTATCGTTTCACCTTCGCACTGCAAAAATCGTGGTGAGCGCTCTTCAAACACGACCCAATGCTAATGAATTGATGCCATGTCAAGATGATGTGTAAGCCAAGAAAGTTGAAATAGGTATTGTAGATATTCAATATCATGGACTACCCAATGGATTCTTTTACATATGTTTCTCTCTTGTAGGCATGCATTAAGAATAATGCCTTGTGAAATGGAAAGCTAGTCCATTCCCACATCGATGAGAGAGGATTTATGGTAGACAAAATTGTGAGGAAAACGCTTGTTCACATGTATGCCATGTGTGGGAGTCTATTGGATGCTCATAAAGTTTTCAATAGAATTCTTGAACAAGATGTGATGTCATGGATGTTGTTGGGAAAAATACCCTACGGACTAGAAAACTAGGGTCAGACTTGCATGCAGATTTTGACCGTAAAGAAATTACTTTTTAACCTACCACCCAAAACTTAAACCCCTCTTTCATGATACATGCATGGAAAGGAACTACTAAACTTGTTACTGATGTTTGGTGTAGATCCTTCGTTGCGTTTTTGCCCACTTGCTTGCGCTGCTCCTTCCAAAGATAACCTGTAATCAAGACAAACAACTATGCATGCATGCTACTTTTCTACTTGAGGGTTAGAAATCAAGCATAAATTAAACAAACCATAGATAACTCATGCATTGGGACGAGAAAAGTGTTCTTTTATTATTTGAAAAATGAATCAACTTACAATCAAAGTCGAGACCGGCCACCGCTCCTTGATCCTGATCCTGGGCTCCTCCTCTTCTGTCCTCCAACTGCTTTGCGTTAATTCTCCTTTGGCTTCAGGAAAGGCTAAAGGGTTGGGACAATGGATTCAACAAATGGGCAGAGTTTCTTCGTTATATTTTTCCTCCTCCAAATGGTACCCCTACCCCTTCTTTTATAGGCTAGAAGGAGCTAGGGTTTTGGACAACCCCTCGGCCATGCATGGCCAGGAGTTTCAGTTAACTGACCCATAGTTTTTTGTTTTGTCGGCAGCTTTCCTCTTTTCATGCTTTGTTAGGTACACATGGGCTATAGTGAGCCAGCCAGCGTGCACACGTGTGCAGTAATGGATTAGGGTGCGTGGGCCTTGACACAAGAGGATTTTCAAGGAATTTGTTCAGTAGATGTTTTGGTAATGAAGGGATATGAGTTGGCCTGATGCCAGGTAAGCATGTGTGGTGCAACTTAGGGTTATAACAATGGACTATGGTGAATAAATCCTATGCCAGGCACAAAATTATGGAGGATGCATTGAGCTTGTTTTACCATATGCTGGGAACGAGTGTTCAACCCAATCAATTCACCTTTCCCTCTATTATCCCTGTATGTGCCAGGGTGAGGGATTTGGATCAGGGTACACAGATTCATCAAGATGTCTAGATGCACCTAGATTGAGATTAATAAATAGGTACATGTTTTTCTCAAGACAAGTAAGACCAACAGATGCAAATCAATTATACAAACCTAAGATTGACCAGAAAGAAGAATGCCCCACTATGTGCTTGAAACTAGGTTTGTGTTGAATGTTGTGGATGACTAAATGGAGCATATTATTTTCCACCATAGGGAAAAGATAGTTGATGTGGACCAATCAACAACTATTTGATTAATAAAGTTGAAATATCTTCTAGTGTGTGCTGATTGCCACTTTGCATCTTCTTTCAGAGATGGGAAATGCGAAGTGTTCTTGTGGAGGTTATTAATGGCACTTAGTGAAACAATAAATATTCACATGATTGCATGATGGTAAACTCATGCATTGTTAGTAGTGGATTCGCATAAAGGGACTAGATATTGACTATTGTGGTTTCAAATAGGGGTTACACTTCGAAAGAAAACATTTATAATCTTTAACCTTCAATAAGTTGCATGATAGAAAAATGAAGTGTTAACGGGGATATAACATACTTGTGTGACATATAGGAGGCTATGAAAACTCCAAACAATTGCATGATCTTCCATGGAACTGATGACACTAGATTCTTCCATGCAACCATAGGTTCATATATATATATTATTAAATCAATCTTATCACCATGTCACAATCCATTGAAGTTATGAATCCATTAAAAAAATAGAAAACATGTACAATTCAATACAAATCTAGGACCTCAGATTCCTATCTCATGTACATATCAAGAGAGAATTTAAATTAGTTGTATAAGGCTTACACAAAAATCGAAAGTAGCATGACAACAACCTAGCAACTAGCAGTATATAACTACCACTTTCAAAAGCAAGCAAATTACTTATAGTTTCCCAGAAATTTCATACCAAAATGTCTAGCAGCATTGCTTTAGGGGTCATCTGTGGAGGTGGAGTTCCTTGTGCATAGAATCTTGTGAGTTTAACAAGGGAAGACTCATTTTCATAATCACATGCATATCTATCAACAACATCCTTGGGGTGTATGTTCTCTGGATGCAGAACCACAGACAGTTCTTTAGTTGTGTGCTTCAATCTCCGTCTTCAATACAATTGGATTCCATAGAGTTCCTCCCTGCTATCTAACTAGCATAGATCTATGTTATCTCCATATCTATGAAGAACATGAAGGGATAAAAAAACTTTGAGGTGCAAACCTATCTCAATAGATCTGGGGTTAACATATTTCACTGACCTTTTTTTAGCATTATGGTAATCAAAAGAAATAAAAGGCTGACTCTTTCTTATTTTCGTTTGATTTAATTAGATTTACACACCCATGTGGCATGAATATCTCTCCCACGCGAGACTATAGAGAACCTCACTTCTTTCGATGAAAATATATTTGAAGAAGTTGGCCCATGGTAGCTTAGCATCAAACTCCCTAAACCAGGAGCCCATGCTGATCAACTCCATCTCTAGGGCACAGTCAATGAATCATTATTATTGCATCAACCAAGTGATGTTCTATTTTCACTCCGACAATAGCAACTTAAAGCAATGGTGAAGAGTAGAGTAAGAATACAAAGTACTGTCATTCTAATGTCTCTAGAGATTAGAACTGTAAGTACAAGTTCACCATGGTTTTCCATTGTTGGGGATATCTATAATATTATATGATAAACATCTCCATTTGTGCATATCTATTTATCAACACTACCACATCCAGGAAACACTATCAATCCTGGAATTTGACTTGCCATTTCCATTGACTTTAGCTTTTCAGCATTTCTTCATTGCCCTTCAAATTGTTCGATGTGTTGAAATCCACAAGTTTGTTGAGATGTGAGATTAATACTGATTAGATGGTATGAAAGAATGTTGGGTGCAAAGGAGATTCACACAAATAACATATGGAATGAACTTATCATTGTTACAAATTTCAAATAACATTTAATAGTGAGAATGATGGACATTTTTTTGAACGGGAGTGCCATATTGATTTAAGTAATTTGAATTAAAAGAAGTAGAACTAAGAATTAAAAGAATTTTTTTTTCTTCTCAAGGGAGTGGACGATAAATTCATATTAAGACAACTACAATTCAACATTATCTTGTAGCATTGGATGATGGATCATGGTGCTAAGTATTGCAATTATGCCAACTGTGAAGTAGTGATGAAATTACATAAACCATTAATCATTTAAAGTGATGAATTCACATTCAGATTTAGAATTATCTATGAGCTTGAGATGATGAACAATTCAGAATATGCCAAAGAAAAAGTGTTTACGCCTATGAATGAAATTGTTAACAAGTGTGCAATCACGTACACCTAATGTGATTGCACACTTCTCATGAAGCCACCAACCAAATTGTTTGTTGTTAGACTTATTAGTGCTATAAATGTCATAGAATGAATTCAAACCAACTTAGGCTTTAAGACAACAAATGAAAAAAGGACAAAAAGATACAAATTTGATTTTATCCAAACACAGAAATTACTCTCTGTATTTCCAAAGCTCATCCATCATAAAAATAAGCATTCCCATGTGTGAATTCGTATGTTGTTGTTATGTGCTGTATAGTAGATGTATTTAGCCCATGAAACATTAAAATTAACCCATCAACAACCAATTTTAACCTTGAGTGATAAATATATTTGTCATCAAAATGAGAGTGATTGATGTTCAGATTTGTGCACTTCTCATACTTGTAAATGTTAAAATAGTGGTAAAAAAATGAGACTATTTTTTAAGCCAGCAACCTTTGTAAATGTTAAAACAGTGGTAAAAAAATGAGATGGTTTTTTAAACCAACAACCTTTAAAAAAAATTATGTATCAGTGCTTAAGCAAGACAACAGTTTATAAACCAAGTATTAATAGCACAAAGTAAATGACCAAGAAGCAAATGCTTGAATATTTAAACTACTCCATGTACCAAAAACAATCTTATTAATACTTCAACATTGAGTGTATGATCAAACTAAATGCATCAGCCACTAATTTTCAAGCACTACAATGTGTTCAAGGTTAGTGATTGCATTAGATATGCATGTCTGACTATGTGTCCAAGATTTCATCATATGTGTGAAGTTACCAGGCAAACTGTAACATTAAAATTTGTAGAGTTAAAATATTAGGCAGTCGAGAAATAAGAGCTATTGAAACCAAATCGTTGGGATTAAACACCAAGTTGTTTCACTAATTCTCTCAATGATTTACCTTATGAGATAATTAGGAGCATAAATGAACCAAGTTGTTGCAAAAATAAGGTGGGTTATGCCAAGTTTTTTTGGCCATGAAATGAAATTTGAGCTATATTACCACAGATATTTTAACATGCATTCATGTTTACTTTAATTAATGAGTGATCTAAGTGAGTGAGTGTAGGTGTAATATGTGTGAGCAAGCCAAGATAAATTAAATTACACCAATAGAAACCAGATCGACCAATTTGAAAAAAATAAAGAGGGGGTCGACCTACAATTGAGATACTCAAGGATGAAGTATTTAAACAAGGGTTAACTCATTAAAATTGAGTAGAAGCAAATTAGTTATGAATATGTGATCTGAAAAAATTAGCTTGCTTGAAAAAACAATGAAAGAAAATACAATATTGGCCTAGAAATTTCACATGAAATAATTTTCTCTTACCATTGTGCTATGGGTCTTAGAAACCCTTGGCAATGCCCTCTTCAACACATTTGTTGAACTCCTCCAACATCCAAAGATTGCTAGAAGAACATCAAGCTAGGATAATAAACTTGCAAAACTTCAAAAGGAGGTTAAGTCTTAGAGAAATAAACCTAAGTATCACAAGGGAAATGTACACTAGATCTCTTAATAAAGAAGAAAATCTCTAATACAAGATGAAATCTAATTCAAATATCAAATGAAGAAATAAAGATTCATACCTTATTTGCATCATCCCCCTTTATGATAACCCTTACCTCAATGAAGCTTACAAGTCTAATATCTCTCTTGCATAACTTTAGAACATTACTCAATAATACAGAAACCTTACACAAAAATAGCAATAACTTATTCCCTTTATTTCCAACTAGTGAGAGTGAGGGATGTTCCCTCCTTATATAGAGAAAGACACCTCCAATACCATGTATACAAAACCATGAGCTAAGAAATAATCCATGTGCTCATACCATGTGCCAGATAAAACCATGAGCTCAATACCATGTTCAACAGTAAAACTATGGGAAAATGCCACTAGAAGTTACAACTAACTCCTCAAAGGTAGGGAACCCTCCATAAAGTGAGAAGATATCGAAGTAAATCCACACGTGTGATCCAATAAAAGAGAGAAAATAAGTGCGCCCTCCTTTGACTAAGTTAACAAGCTTTCTTGTGGCAGGTGTGAGATCAAATGGAGTCCAAACAAATGAGCACCCCACTAACTAACTCCTCCAATTATGCAAAAAACCTCCATACATGTGAATAGACAAGGAAAAGTGAGGAGCGCCTTTCTAGAAGACTCTAGAAGCCACACATTTGAGGGATGAGAGAGAAGGTGCACATTCTAGAAGAATTATTCACATGTGCTAAAAAAATTCACTTCCAAGTGGCTCATACATGCTCCATATGATAACAAGTGTAAAATATGTTAATGTGGACACCTATGTGACTATGTGACATCCCCATCATTGTCCATTGTTTTTTCATGAATCCCAATATAGTTACATGATCCCAAGAAAAATGACATGGATCCTAATGTAAGTAGATATGGATAAATATAGGTACATGAATACCAATGCAGGTGCATGGATTCCAACACATAGTGTACATATTCCAACGCAGGGAACCCAACCTATAATGATGAGTCATGCTCCAAACACAAGTCATTAGGAAAGGAACATCAAGTAATTCCTTATTTTTCAGAGTCCATACACAATTTCTACAACTTTGTTGCTCCTTGTATACCAAGTAGGAAGCTTGCAGAGATGACAAAGGACTACATAACTTGCAGCATGAGAAGAAAACCATATTTTAAGAGGGGTGATTCAAATAATTTACATCCAAACATGTATCACAAGGGATAAAAATAAAGTTATAAAGTAGCCCCAACTCTAGGGTCACATGTTGGTTATTTCTCCATGTAGTCTTCAAGTGTGTAAGCAAAGCAAGAGTCATTGTGTAAGGAAATGCTAGTGGTAACGTGGTAGTTCCAAGGTTTTCCATTCAATCCCAAAGTGTGACTTTTGTTTACCATACTAGGCCTCCTTTAGAGACTTCTTAACATGTCTAGGCTTATGCATTTATATGAATTTTTTAACCATGTTCAACCCTTTTCTTATGCCACAAGGTTGAATCTTTGATATATTATGTTCCCTATGTTGTTTGAGAGAATATGAAAGTTTTATATTTATGCTTATGAAACTCCAGGGGTTTGGATTATGCCACAAGGCAGTTGTTATATATAATTCTTCTAAATGACTCTTACTGAGATGGCTCACTAATCTTGATCTTGATGCCATGTTATGTAATAATATTGTGCAAGTATCCTTGCATCTGAGTATCAATGAATATTGCTTACTAGATTTATCAAACTTGGTGCATTGATTTTGCAACAAAAGGGTCAGTGCAAGTTTTGGAAGAAGAATATCATGTGCATGGAGGCTCAAGGCCAGGCTAGCTACAGGAAGAGTACCTCAATTTCAGCATTTAAATCCAAATTTTAGGGGTAGGAGAATAACAGCTAGAAATCCTTCACAATGTCTTAATCAGAAAGACAGTGAAGTCAATTCCACATGTTGGGGGTCCCCTTGAGAGTTAAAAACCCTTACCTTGGTCAATCTCAATATTATCTCTAGAAAAGCTTGGTCAATTTGGAAACAGTGAACCACTTTGTCAACATTCAAGGTTGGAGTATTTGTGCATATTCAACACTGTTAGTACAAAAGAATGTCACCATTTCATAAATTAGTATTTGGTGATATATATTTGAATTTGTAACTAGGTTCCCCTTTCTTCTTTGGAAAATTGTGGAAAACGTTACAATGGTGATAGATGGAAAATCCCATGAATGGCTCCAATAATTTTCCTCATTTCATTAGCAATCTTCATCACCCCCTGCTCTTCATGACCTATGGAATTATAACAATAAATGAAGTTATGAATTTCACTCCAACTTTAGAGAAACATGGTATTCAGAACATGGATGTATGAAGGGCTAGCATGTCAAAACAAAAACACACCAATGTTGTCCATGGCTTATTCCCACATGGACCAACAACTTTTGCAATTTTCCTAAATACAAGATGATGCCATCTATAAGTGAAATGAAGTTGAAACATTTTAACTTAAAAGAAATCTCATATTTCAAATTTTCACTTTTTCTTAATCTCACAATACAATTGTTTTTTTTTCAAATTTTCACTTTTTTTTAATCTCACAATCCAAGTATTATTTTTTTTAAATCATGGGAATTGGTAAATCTTATTGTTCTTGGGGATTTTACACTTTTAGCCTTACCACAAGGGACCAACATGTTCATTATGGAAATTAAATCCAGATAGGGAGAATAAAAAACAAGCTAAAGACTAGAGACCTCACAACCCAACTATTTATCAAGTACAAATTCCTTATAAAGCACAAAATCCTCTTTTTGTTGAGAGCATAAAAAATGTAAAGCACGTATTCCTCTTTCAGTTGAGAGTATAAAAAATGAAAAGAACAGATTCCTCTTTTTTTTAAGAGTAGAAAAAATGTATGTGTAAACACTTGGGTTAAATATAATGGTGTAATTTATATACCTTGTCATTTCTTGTAATGGGGATAAGCCTAGACAATACTTTTTATGCTTTTGTCTAGAGTCAATATGAATCTGCAAGAATCAATCAAACCAACAATTATTATGACTTTCTCTAAAATGTAGGAGAAAAATATATTACCTTATAAAACAAAGCAGGACAAATTCAGAAAAAGCCCAGAGAAATTAATTTTATGAGATCAAATCTGCTTGTACTCACACTAGGAGTCCAGTAAAAAATGGGGTCAAGATTCTCCTTTATCCTATAATAACAAATACACGATTGAATATCAAGCATTGAAAAGGTCAAAACACATGAATAACTTCTATATCTTTCCAAAAATTTCTAGGCAATTGCCATATATATAGGTAAATGGAGCAAAGCATGATAAAGCACCTTATTGTGTAGAAATATACAGAGACCTCAAGATCATATTCATATTATGTCCTTTCCATATACTAATTTTCACATATTTGAGTAAAAACCCTTCAACGTTTTTCCCATGAATATGCAAAGAAAAACATGTTAAACAAAACAGTGAGCCTCCCCTTTCATCTCACCTCCATAGCCAATATTTGCTTCTCTGGTCCTCCTCTCACACAATAAGCTCCACCCCACTAAGAATATTAACAAAAAAAATAGTGTAAGTACCTACAGAAAAAGCAAAGAAGATGTAGAACAATACCCTCCACAAAACAAATAAAAACAAACCGAATTTAAACATCCTTTACATGGACTCCCTATCGCGAAATATCTAGTATTCCCTCAAAACTTGTATGGGGTATATAGACAGAAGATATATGTCATTATAAGAATATTCTTTGTTCTTACACAAATCGATCCCTTCTGTGCTCGAATGTACAGGTCCAAGTTGGAGACTGTGGAGTCTTGTGGTCCTCCTGTGCTCCAATGTATAGGTCTGAGTTGGAGACTATGGAGTCTTGCGATGGTCAGTACAAGCTGCAAAAAGCACAAGGAAGAAATGGTCCAAGTTGGAGACTGTGGAGTCTTTTGGTCCTCCTGTGCTCCAATGTATAGGTCTGAGTTGGAGACTATGGAGTCTTGTGGTGGTCAGTACAAGCTGCAAAAAGTACAAGGAAGAAATTCCTTTAAATAACCATTGCAACACTAATCACATTTTATTAATATCAAAGGAATTTTGATCTAAATAAAAAAATCTTTGGTAGCCCTTGATATATCCAATGAATTATTCGTCAGCCTTAAAGCCTAGAATCCAAACTAAGAACCTAGAGCTGAAAGCCTGCATCACCATCCTTGTGAATTTGTCCACACATGGACCTGAGAGTTAGAATTTGAAATTCCATCCTAAAATCGGGGGGACATTCTCAAAAAATCAAGGCGAATGGGATGATTTATCTCATCATTATCATAAAATCGGGGTGAAAGGGATGATTTATCTGATCATTCTCAAAACATTTGGGCGAATCGGATGATTTAGCTAGAATTTTACCAGGCGAAAATGAATTTCCTTGCACTCCCTAAAAATAAGAGTGTGGGCTAGGGTTTTACATATAATATTTTTAAAATAAATTTGGGGCTAAATATACTCAAACCATTTTATACCCTTTTATGTAAATGATTCGCCCAACCAAAATTTCAAACCTCCTAATTTTTCCCATGAGCGAAATTTCATCCCTAAAATATTCCTTGTCTCTCATCCCTCTCTCTCCTTTGTTCCCACTATATCCCTTGTTCTATGTCCCCCATTCTCCCTCTACTCCTCTCTGGATTCCTATTTATATACCCTCTCTCTCTCTCTCTCTCTCTCTCTCTCTCTCTCTCTCTCTCTCTCTCTCTCTCCCTATTTCTCTCTCTCTCCCCCTCTATCAATCTCTCTCTCAAGAGAGGGGGAGATAGAGAACAAGAGAGAGAGGGGGGGGATAGGGGGAGGGAGAGGGGGGGAAGAGAGAAGGGGGGATGGGAGATATGGAGGTAGAGAGTGGTGGGGGGAGAGAGGGATATGGGGAGATATATAGAGAGAGGGGGGGGAG
>ML801219.1:66585-119555 GCA_009831015.1 Picea engelmannii | reverse complement strand
ATCAAATTTGTATTCATAATGTCTATGAATAAAAGTTGTATATTTGGAAATCTAATTCAATTTCCTAAGTTTCATCTTTTTACACCATATTCAAATTCATTGCAAAAGTACCTTGAATAATCTCTCCAAGTTAAGAGATAGTTGTTTTTCCATGTTTGCAACCAAAAACTCCTTATGAGAGACCATCATTATCTTGCAGTCACCCTTAAAGTAAATAATTGGATGACCTGATGTAAAATTAGAAACCTAGTAGATTTGATAAATGAGCATTTCCCATGTAAACTTTGCGACCTTCCTATGTCCCATGGAAGTGGTTAAAAGTGTATTAAAAATTAAACTCTCATTCATATATTATTAAACCACAACTCAATTGACATATTTTTTGATAAATCTTTTTTATTTGCTACTTACAACTTTTTTAAAGAACTCTTAAATAAAACCACAACTTAGAATATGCTTTTGAAGGACCCTCCAATAAACCACAACTTAATTAAGTTGTTTAAGGGTTCTTAAATAAAACCACAACTTAATTAAACTTTTTCTTAACAAATAAATTTGTTCCCACACTTTGGAACGTGTTTCTTTGAAACATTTATTCTCCTTGTTTCATTCATATTCTTAGGGTATGGATTATCAAATAAGTCCAAGGAATGAAAAATCAATTGATAATAAAGTTCTTGTGTAGAAATTCTACCTCTCCAAGATCACCATAGACCAATAAACACATCTTAAATTACAAATATGTCATTCTTTTACGTGATATGTATGCAAATTTTCATAATCATTTTCTATTTAATGGAAGTAATATAAATTTACATGAATCACTATTTTTTATTGTTCAAAATTTGTTTCTGAATACAGAAATAGATTTAACATGGGAAAAAAATCAATAAACACTAAGATTATACAAAAATAATTACTCAAATCTACTAATCCAACAATTTCTAACAAAATTTAGACCAAATATCCCAAAAAAAAATCATTATTTCATAGAACCTTTGACCTAGTGCCTAACTGTGAGGTAAACGGAAACTACACTCAACCATATCAATGAGCATTAAATAATTGAACACAATGAAACGTACAGTAACGCCATCATTGATATTTGACACCAGTGGGGATGATGCTAGTCAGCGGTTGACAAAATCTACTGACATCTCTTTTATTATTCCATTAAATTGAACTCTAACAGACAAATTTATATTAGGTTAGGTCAACAATGAAGTTGTATGGCGATGCATACTTCACATTGTAAAAACTATTAATTGTATTCATTGTTTCTAGAACTAGCACAGCCACTGAAAACTGTGGCTGATGAACGTCGAAAGGCGCAGATAGAAAATGAAACGCAATCATTTAAACGTGGCAATCATATAGTGCTATAGTAATTTCTTAATATGATTAGGTAAATGTTAAAAGGTAAACAGGTTAACGGATGCATTCAAAAATACAAGGAAGTTATGAAGAGGAAATCGCATTCATTGGCTTCGGAGGACGACTAAGAATATGTCAGCATCTTCAATTGTTAGCCATCATATTAAAATTTTAGATTAAAAGGTGATTAATTGTGCTCATTGTAAATAGGTGTACACCTTTCGGCGTAACGAGAAGATATTTTATTATTATTATTGGAATAATAAGACAGAAGGGAAGAATAATTTGATTGAGTTATAATGCATACAATCCCCTAACTGATTTGCAAGGACAAAAAGTATAAATAAACGTCTAGTCAGGTTTATCGATAACTGTTTCGATGTCTTTCACTATTTCATATTGTATTTTAACGAAATACATGGGAACATGGATTGATTTCAGATGTGGGCACAGGATCTTTTAACATTTTAAAAGAATAAACCTCGGCTTCTCCGGAGCAGCCAACGCCAGAATTCAAAAGTTGATAGCTTGTTCCAAGTATTTATTTATGGAGATCAGATTTGTAAGCAAACGTGTTTAACAGAATGAAGAATTGGAATAATCTGGGTATCTTTTGGTTGATAATCACAAGCACCAAGCTTATTAAAAAGATAGTTTATTCCGTATGTGGAAAGCAATGAGACAACGATTCGGGGACCTCATGTGAAATTACGTGGAAACCTACATTTGGTCCTGTACACAGCCAAATATAAACTCCACAGAACTCAGAGGTTTCATATTGATCATTCAAAATGTGGATACATTTTATATATATACGTTGATAGACAGTTAAGCAATGGATAGACAGTTAAGAGGGGTTAAACGAGCTGTGGATAACTTTCGGAGGATAAACAAACTGTAACTGTCGAAGGATTAGTTAATATTCCCCTCTTAATCCAAAGGGACATTTGTCATCCCAAGCATCATTCAAAAATTTTCAAATTTCTCTCTACCCAAAGTTTTAGTAAAGATGTTTGCAATTTGCCCTGAAGTGTAACGATGATTGAGATGAATGGTTTTGGCCAATCATGGAATTTAGGATTTTTGGCCAATTGTATTGTAGAATTATTTTCAACAAAGAGAGGCGTTGAAGTAATATGTTTCTCCTGCAAGTCTTCAAGAATTTTCCGAAGCCAAATGATTTCTTTTGTGGCTTGAGCTGCTGCAATGTATGTGGCTTCAGTTGTAGAATCAGCAAGAACTGATTTCTTTCGTGATCTCCAAGTGATGGATGCTAATCCAAGATTCATCAAATAACCTGAAGTAGACACCCCATGCTCTTTATCTCTGTCAAAATCAGAATCTGAATAACCAATGAGATGGAAGTCTGAAACTTTACAATATTTAATGCCATATGATTGAGTGCTTTTTAAATATTTGAACACTCATTTTGTTGTTGTCCAATGACCTTCACAGGGCTGATGCATAAACCTGGAAAGTATTCCTACAACAAACCTTATGTCAGGACAAGTAGTAGTAAGATAAATTAAACTTCCAACAAGTTGTTTGTACTTTGTTGGATCTTCAAATGCACTACCTTCATTTGAAGTAAGCTTTAGGTTCTACTCCATTGGAGTAGAAAGAGGATTACAATCCTTCATCTCAAATTTGCTCAATAGTTCTCCAATATATTTCTTCAAAGAAATAAAAATGTGCTTTGATTTTTGATCTACTTCGATCCCTAGATAATAATGTAGTAATCCCAAAGCTGTCGTATCAAAAAAAAATTGCAACTCCTTTTTAATAGATGCTATATAATCATCATTATTTCCTGTGATAAGCAAATCATCTACATACACAACTAGATATACAACCAATCTTCCAAATTTCTTAACAAGTAAAGTTGCATCATCTAGATTGAAATGCTTATAATTCAACTTGAGAAGATGTTCAGTTAACTTTTCATACCAAGCACAAGGTGCTTGTTTTAAACCATACAATGATTTTATCAATTTGCATACTTTATGCTCTTTTCCTTTAATAGAAAAACCCTCTAGATGCAACATATAAACATCTTCGTTTAAATCTCCATTTAAGAAAGAAGTTTTTACATCCATGTGATGTATTTTCCATCCTTTTTGAGCTGCAAGAGAAAATAAGGTTCTAATAGTGCCCCATTTCGCGGTGGGAGCAAATGTTTCTATATAATCAATACCTTATTTTTGTGCATACCCCTTTGCTACAAGTCTTGCTTTGTTCTTATCAAGAGAACCTTCAGCTTTATATTTAGTTTTATAAATCCACTTACTACCAATTGGTTTGATGCCAATAGGAGGATCCACCAACCTCCAAGTGCCATTTTTAATAAGAGCATCATACTCTTTTTTCATTGCATCTTTCCATTCATTGCAACTAGTGGCTTCTTCAAAAGTAGTAGGTTCAATAACAACATAAAATTTTAACTCAAATTCACCATACCTTTTTGGCATTGTCTTGGTTCGTGTTGATCTGTGTACGGATTGTTGTAATGTTTGCTCAGTTTCAAGAGTGTTTGAAATAAGCTCTTCAGGACCATTATTATCCTCCAATTTTTCATCAGTAGGAACATTATTATGAACATTATTATCAACCAATTTTTCTTCTACAGAAACATTATTATCATTAAAAACATTGCTATCAAATAATTTTTCTTCATTCTTTTATGTGGTCTCATTCTTTGGTGTTGTTGAAGGAAAATCCACAAACTGGTCTAGAATATGAATCCCCCCTTCAGGATGTGGGATATCATTATCCCATTCATAATAAAACTTCTTGGAAGAGAATCTATCCAAATGATTGAGTTGCCTATCAATAGTAGAAGCATCTTTAGCAAATTCGAGAAAAACAACATCTCTTGAAACAACAAATTTCTTGTTTTCCTCATCATACAATCGATAAGATCTGGAGGTATTAGAATACCCCAAGAAAAGACATTTGTGACTTCTTGCACCCAATTTGTCTTGTTGTTGTTTAGGAATTAAAGCATAACATGGAGAACCAAAAACTCTGAAATGTTGAACAACAGGAAGATGATTATACCACAATTCATAAGGGGACTTATTATTGATGGTAGTTGTTAGCGATATTTCTTGTCTCGGGACAAGAAATAGAAGCAAGACAGAAAAAGTCCCAAATCCCCAAGAGTTAATAGGGACCATCCATCTGGAAAGGATGCATGGCAGGAGATCAGCGTTATCGGGGAGGGTCCCGACAGGGAAGCGTCCATCGGAGTTGAAGCCATCGGGATATCGGGGATCTCGGGGACGAGTGATTCATGCACATTGACATCGCAAACCCTGAAGCACTGATGGAAAGCTATATGGTTGTCGGCATATGGTAGCGGTCACTTGGACCAGGGCCTAGTTGGAGGGCTAGCACGGAAGGAGCCATCGGGGATCAAAGATTCGCGAATCTGGAGGACTTGTGAATCATGATATCGCAAGTGTCGAAACTCTAATAGGAGGGTAAGGCCATGGTCATGGAGGCATGGTCATATGTGACAGGAGTTAAGCTCATGAGGGCTCGCGCGTGAGAAGAGCTCATCTTAAATCGTGGATTGGAGAGGTAAGGAATTCTCGATCGCAGGAACCGCGAAACCCTGAACCTCGATACAGAGTCGGGGATAACCACGGTCAGGTGCTGAAGGCCGTGAAGGGATTGGAAAGGACCTGTGGATCGAGTTATTGAAGCAGTGATTCCCGAGGGAATCCAAGGAGCCGCTTCGGCTCAGAAGAGGGGATCTAAAACGATCCTGAAAGAAGGAAGGAACGGTGATGTCCCAAGTACCAATTCGATGCGGGCTAAATCCCAGTACCTGCTGGAGATTAATGAAGAAAAGAGAGGATGGCTCAAAACTCACATCACTCATTTATTGCAAAGTATGGAGATCCCGGCCAAAATTCTACCCAGAAAGGTCCCCTGTACTGGTTCTCTTCAGGAAGGTCACGCTGAGTCTTCAACTCGCTAGAGGAACCTGCACACGCCAATTCAACATTTAAAGGGCTCAGCTACCACCCTGGCATGAGACATGATGAACTAAAGAGGCGTATTACAGGGGAACAAAGGACAGATTTGATTGGGGAGACGTCACCCTTTGAAAGTTTTGAGACGCCTCCACTGGATGAGAGGAGGGGAGGAGTATATGTAGGCATTTTTGCCATTTTGTAATGATGGATGGTAGAGCAGTGCTCCCTACTCTAAAGTTTAACAAACATTCTAGCTTGTTGGATATGCATCTGTATATAAGATATCTTGTTTTATGATAGACAATTTTTCTCACTCCATCTAATTTTTGTCTCATGCTAAGAGAGTTTGTGATAGACCGAGTCGCGTGAATTATTGCAGTTCTGTTGTGATAAATGATTTATCGTTGCATTATTGTATTCTCTGGTTTTCTGTATTTAAGTGCAAGAAGACCTTGCGTTTGGATGTCTTCTTCTACAGTCTGTTAGGAACCTGTCGTTTATAACAAACCTTCGCACTCTTCCCATATAAGTCCTCCACCTGTTCACCCTTTACTACAACTCACTGTCTGAAGTTTATAAAGACCTCACTCACTTATGCATGCCTGGCCTAGTTTGGAGTTGGATGATATCGTTTTGAGTTGGCTTCCATTCAGTCACCCCATCTATAAACAAACCGTGACATAAAACTGATGGGTGTCGGGCTCTGCTCCTGATAGCAATACGGGAGTGACTTCCATTGCCAACATTTCTGGCGTCGTTGCCGGGGACGAAGTTGAAGATCTTCCTTGGGCAGAACGACAATGATCAACTAATTCTGAAGGTGCATCAAAAATCAGAATTATTTAGATTACTATTGTGCACCTGGAGACTCCACTGTGGTGACTTCATTGTTTCCAATTTACTGTTTCAGTTGTGGCCACTGTTGGCACACCTGAAAGCTGACCTAGAGGAGCTTTCTCGAGAAGGTTTCAGCGGCTGCTTTCTCAGCCTGAGAAGTTTCCTGGGGTAACGATAATGTTAATATCTGGCCTTTGATGGTGAACAAGGACCAGACACATTCGAAGCTGCACATTTTTCACCTAGTGACTCCATGATTCAGGGATCGATTAGCGACCCCACTGGTTCGATATGGAGAAAATCCTTGCTCGCAAGTTTGCTCCTTTTAATTTTTCTTCTATTCTTGGTTTTCCTAATGTTGTCCCGTCTTTGGATGAATAGGGCGATTATTTGCCCATATTTGGAAAGTGTGAAGAGGACAACCCTACTCAACACCTCAGTGAGTTTCATGAACTCATGTGTCAGTGGGAGATACATCATGAGGATTTGTTACTGAAGATGTTCATGTTCTCATTAGTAGGGGATGCGCATAAATGGTACCATTCTTTACCCCCTGCTAGCATTTCTTCACTTCATGGATTCCATGCAGCTTTCACTGCCTATTGTCAGAGGCTGTATTCCCCTAAGTTAATTTGTCATAATTGTTGTGAGGGATACCACAACTCTACACAAGAGAAAGTTGTTTCTGACGTAAGTTGTGGGGAGGATCCTGATGACCTGGAGCAGATCTCAGTCATTTCACCTCCCCATTCATCTGCATCCAAGGCAGGTTATGAAAGTGATGAAGTTCCCAGGGAGATGGATGGCGCCCTGAGTAAGTTGATGGAGCAGGTGAAATATCTCTCTGCCCAATTAGAAGGGTTGAAATATGAATACTGCACAGAGGATTTTCCAGTCCTTGAGGTAGATGCTCTGAGCAACTCTTTTGAAGAGATTGTTGAAGATTTATTAGATGAGTTGGCATTTACCCCCGATGATCTTGCTGTCTCAGATCAAAGCAATGAAGAGGTAGTTGTGAAAGAGGATTGCTCTCTTTTCCTTCATGAGATTTCCCATGATGTGTTTACATTCGAGGTCGAAGAGGAGGAGCGGGGGATAGTTCCATTTCTGCAAGTTGGAGAAGCTTTGTTCCCCCTTGACTTCGATGATTATCTGGAAGAGGAGTAGCAGAGTCCGACATCACATTTTTCTTGTTAGAGCAGCCAGACCATTTATGACAGTTACGGATCAGAGTCTGAACTCGATATGCTGGATTCCCAAGAGTAGGTCGCAGAGCCTTATCCTCTGCTCGCTAAAGAAAATTGTCACGAGGAAATCAACTACATCAGTCTTTCAGGAGACGTTGAGCAGTACGAGGAAGAACAAAACCACCCCATGGTCCCTATTTATGATGAATACAAATTGGACATGGGGGAGACCGAACCAGAGGAGCAGAATATTTCCTGTCCAGAGCCAGTCAGCAAGCAGCCACCGCCCGAGAGAAACGATCCTACGTCAGTTGTCCACCACCAACCTATGCTTATCAGAGATATTCAGCCATAGGTGAACAACTGTGTACCAGAGGAGGGTGTATGTCCCCCATTTTCTGGAATTTGCCACTCATTCCATGACCCTGTCTGCAAGTACATGGAGTGGCATTTCCCCCATGCCTTGGAGCCGCCCTATTTCATCTCAACTCCAGCCTATAAGGAGGATTTGAAGAGTGTAACCATCCTACTATCACGGCTACACCATCTGCTGATGATCATTGACATAAGGAAGGAGCTTCTATCCAGGAAGCTGCTTGAATGGCTATGGTGGAAATCTGCTTTCACCTAGCCCCATATGAAATATTTCATTAGAATTAGGATTGTATATAAATAATCTTTTTCCGAGCATGTATTTTATTTTGTTTTACTTTATTTTTCATCCTATATTTTCAGAAGCGGGATGTTTTGAGCTTGACTCCATAGCCCAATAGCAAGGCATTGAAGCTGCGGAAGCAGTTCTTAGAGCATCGCAGGGACGACTCTATCCCCCATGGAGCCTAATGTTAGTGATATTTCTTATCTCGAGACAAGAAATAGAAGTAAGACAACGAAAGTCCCGAATCCCCGAGAGTTAATAGGGACCGTCCATCTGGAAAGGACACGTGGCAGGAGATCAGCGTTATCGGGGAGGGTCCTAACAGGGAAGCGTTCATTGGAGTTGAAGCCATCGGGATAACGGGGATCTCGGGGACAAGTGATTCATGCACATTGACGTTGCAAAACCCGAAACCCCGATGGAAAGCTATATGGCTATGGGCATATGGTAGCGGTCACTTGGACCAGGGCCTAGTCGGAGGGCTAGCACGGAAGGAGCCATCGGGGATCGGAGATTCGCGAGTCTGGAGGACTTGTGAATCATGACATCGCAAGTGTTGAAACTCCGATAGGAGGGTAAGGCCATAGTCGCGGAGGCATGGTCATATGCAACAGGAGTTAAGCTCAGGAGGGCTCGCGTGTGAGAGGAGCTCATCGCAAATCAGGGATTGGAGAGGTAAGGAGTTCTCAACCGCAGGAACCGCGAAACCCCAAACCCCGATACAAAGTCGGGGATAACCACGGTCAGGTGCTAATGTTCATGAAGGGATTGGAAAGGACCTGTGGATCGGGTTGTTGCAGCAGTGATTCCCAAGGGAATCCATGGAGCTGCTTCGGCTCAGAAGAGGGGATATAAAATGATCCTGAAAGCAGGAAGGCACAGTGATGTCCCAAGTACCAATTCGATGCGAGCTAAATCCCAGTAACTGTTGGAGATTAATGAAGAAAAGAGAGGATGGCTCAAAACTCACATCACTCATTTATTGCAGAGTATGGAGATCCCGACTGAAAGTCTACCCGGAAAGGTCCCCTGTACCGGTTCTCTTCAGGAAGGTCACGCCGAGTCTTCAACTCCCCAGAGGAACCTGCACACACCAATTCAACATTCAAAGGGCTCAGCTACCACCCTGGAATGAGCCATGCTGAACTAAAGAGGCATATTACAGGGGAACAAAGGACATATTTGATTGGGGAGACATCACCCTTTGAAATTTTTGAGACGCCTCCACTGGACGAGAGGAGGGGTGGAGTATATTTAGGCATTTTTGCCATTTTGTAATGATGGATGGTAGAGCAGTTCTCTCTACTGTAAAGTTTAACAGACATTCTAGTTTGTTGGATATGCATCTGTATATGAGATATCTTGTTTTATGACAGACAGTTTTTGTCACTCCATCTAATTTTCCTCTCATGTTAAGAGAGTTTGTGATAGACTAAGTTGCGTGAATTATTGCAGTTTTGTTGTGATAAATGATTTATCGTTGCATTATTGTATTCTCTGGTTTTCTGTATTTAAGTGCAAGAAGACCTTGCGTTTGTATGCCTTCTTCTACTGTCTGTTAGGAACCCGTCGTTTATAATAGACCTTCGCACTCTTCCCATATAAGTCCTCCACCTGTTTAGCCTTTACTAGAACTCACTGTCTGAAGTTTATAAATACCTCACTCACCTATGCATGCCTGGCCTAGTTTGGAGTTGCATGATATCGTTTTGAGTTGGCTTCCATTCGGTCACCCCATCTATAAACAAACTGTGACATAAAACTGATGGGTGTCGGGCTCTTCTCCTGATAGCAATCCAGGAGTGACTTCTGTCACCAACAGTAGTAGAAGGACAATGATTGTGAATACAAACGGAACAAAGTACCACTTCTCCCCAAAACATCAACCTGACATTATGAAAAAAAATCATTGACCTTACCATATTAAGCAAAGTTCTATTCATGCGCTCTGCTACATCGTTCTGTTGTGGAGTATAAGGAACGGTGGTCTGATGTTTAATACCATTATCTTGTAAGTACTTTTCAAATTCATTAGAGGTGTATTCACCACCATTATCTGATCGTAGAGTGCCAATATTAAGTTGAGTTTCATTTGTAATCGATAAATGAAAATTCTTAAAAGTTGCAAAAACCTGAGATTTCTATTTCAACAAATAAACCCAACACATCCTGGTGTAGTCATCAATAAAAGTCAATAGATATTTATTATCATTTGCAAATTGAACGGGCATGGGCCCACATAAATCAGAATGTATGAGACCTAACTTCCTGGAAGCTTGGAAAGTAGATCCATTAAAAGGTTGTTTACAATGCTTGCCTAAAATACAAGCATTACATGGAGAAAGCTTTTTTTGAATAGTAGGAATCCCTTGAATACCTTGTTGTTTCATAATCTGGATACTATCATAATTAATATGACCAAAACAAGCATGCCACAGTAAGCTAGAAGACAAAGTATCACTATGTTGAGCCAAAAGAGCTTAATTAGATTGAAAAGAGGATGTCCCTTTAAGTTTTAAAAGTTTGTCTTCTTCAACACCACTCATAACAATCACCTGATCATATGCTTTTCTTATTTCAATTATACCATCAAACATATGTATAGAATGTCCTTGTTTCCTAATATGTATGAGAGACAACATATTTCTTTTTAATTGAGGAATATAAAGATCATCATGAAAAATATAATCAACAAGTCCTGGTAGGCGAAGTCGAATAGATCCAATTCCCGAAGGCTTTAACAGGGATTTATCAGCAAAATAAACTATTCCATCAATGTGATTATTGAATGTCTCAAAAAAATCTCTTCTGAAGGTCATATGGCAAGTGTCTCCAGTATCTAAAATCTATGTGTCTTCCCAAGAAGCCAAAGAAGTGCTAAAAACCTCATTTATACTAAGATTACAATGTGCAACAATATAGTTGGAAGATTCATGTGGTTTTCCTTTGTTCGGAGGTTATTTCTCTTTCTTCTCACTAATCCTATCACAAGGAGTCGGACAATGAGAAGAGGTATGCCCCAGTTTACCACACCTATAACACTTAAGAGATTTCTTATCATTCTAAAAATGTTTTTGTTGTCTATCATCTTGTTGTATGTCTCCTTGATGATAATGACCCTCCCTGCCTCTAAATGGTCTCCTACCATGACCTCTGTTATTATTATCAAATCTAGCAAAATCTCCTCTAGGTTTCTGCTCTTTCTATGCAAGACACAAAGCCTCAACTGTGGAAGTGGAAAAAGATTCCTTCTTCCCAGAAGCTTTCTCTCTTTCAACAATTTTGTCTACAAGTTTATCAAAAGTCATGGCTTTCATCTATCCACTAGCTTGAAGAGACTCTAAGTAGTGCAAATAGGTAGGATATAGGGCTTTAATAATTGTTGTGAGTTGTAAATCAACTTTGACACCAGTTGAGTCAATATCATGAAAAAAAGCTTTAATTTCAGAAGATGACTTCATGGGATTATTATCTTCCAGTTCTAGATTAAACAACTTCATCAACAATTGTATAATTTCCAGCTTTGAATGGGAGTCATAAAGATCTTTTAATTTCTATAATGCTTTAAATGTTGTGGTGTTGGAAAAAATATGTCTTCTTACCTCTTCAGTGACTGAGGAAGAAATTAAATCATGTGCCTTTTTATCTTTACTCTTTCAAATTACAAGTTGTCTGGCATCTGTAGGTTGCTCTGGGTCATTGTCATCCTTGCCTTTACAAATTTCCTCCCATAAATCATTAAAAATAAGAGTATTTTTTATTTTTTGAAACCATTCTTGGTAATTTTCTTATCCGGAGAGCACTACTCCCACAATTGATACTAATGAATGCATTGTAAACTAATATTTGTAAATAAAACTCCACCTGCACAAGAAAAAGAAAATAAAATCTCACAACACCTTCTTCAACCTTGGTTGCTCTGTAGGCTGCTCACCGCTGCGCCCAAGCCCATTGAATGGACGTTGGAGGGCCTTTGGGCACTTGTTGTCCCTTCGCTACAACTACACTGCAGTTACACAGTCACAGGTGGCTCCTCTCGAATATGGAGCTCACGTAGGCACACAATAGCATGGATTTTTAAACAAAAACATGGTTTAAAAAAACGTGGCTCTGCTACCACTATACACAGCCAAATATAAACTCCACAGTACTCGGAGGTTTCATATTAATCATTCAAAATGCAGATAAATTATATATATATATATATATATATATACGATGATAGACAGTTAAGCAATGGATAGACAATTAAGAGCGGTTAAACGAACTGTGGATAGCTGCCGAAGGATAAACAAACTATAACTGTCGGAGGATTAGTTAACAGGTCCAACCTAGCGGATTTGATAAATGAACATTGCCAATGTCAAGTTTGTGGGAGTGGTTTTGGTTGTCCACCACTCCTTAGATGCCTCATTCAATATGTATAAATCTTTCACCTCTCCATTATTTATGAAGTTACATAAAAACAATTATTGAATTATGAAAGTGTCTAAAAATTTTACAATGAATTTCAGTTATATTAACAAATTAGAAAATTCAATTATAAATTTTAGAAATTTAATAAAATAAAATACAAATAAAAAATAAAAACAAAACTTTAGAAAATTCAATTATAAATTTTTAAAATTTAATAAAATAATTTTTTTAATTTAAATAAAAAAATAAAAACAAAACATGGGTAAATTAATATAAAGTCAAATGTTATTGATAACCAAGCCAAAACTATATACTTCGGAATTAATATAAAGTCAAAAGTTATTGATGACAAAGCGAAAACTATATACTTCATGGTAGAGGGATGGACTAATAAATAATATTTGATAAGGGGTACTTTCGTGGATAGATTACAGGGTGCATGACTTTATTTTTTTTTAAAGAGAAATCTCATTTTAGGTTTATACATGAACCTTAAATGGCCAGTAAAGAAATGATTAGGAGGGGAGAAAGGGAAAAAAAGATGAGGAAGAATGAAACAAGTTGCAGGATAATTAGGAAGAAGAAAATATAGAAGGATTAGACACCATATATTAGAAATTAGTTCAAAAATTCTTGTGAAAAATTATTTTTTCAAGTTTTTTTTGAGCTTGTAAGACTTCATCTAAGACTTAGATGAGAGGGCATAATTTTATTTATGAATTTGAAAATGTGAATGTAAATTTAGTTTTATGAGGAAAAATACAAATGTATTTTGAAGTTTCTATTCATTTTCTATTCATTTATTGTGTGAGGAGCTTGTGTTTTTGTTGAATTTGTGTAACTAGAATCAATAACTAGAATCGAGGTTGTTTAGGCATTAACACCGTTAGTCACAACACGGGTATGAGTTTGTATTGTTGTTGTTTCTTTAAGGTTTGATTTTCTAGTTGCAACTTTGATTGTGTGTTTTTTTATTTTAAATACACTCATGTATGCATCACTTTATGATGGTCTTATGGTTAGTTTTTATTTAGGCTTTGTTGGTGGTTTCATCCAATCCTTCTCTGTGACCTCAACAAGAAGGATTTGTTACTATGGTATCTAGTGTCAACAAGAGTGACATGTCATGTCATCAATTTTTGAGATATACAAACTTTGTGTTTTTATAAAATATGAGTCATCCACACATGGATAATGATAATCCATCGATTAAGCCTCTTAGTGGTATTTGTTAAGAGTGTGTATTAGAGAAACACCATAAAAAATCCTTTCCTAAGGACAAAGCAAGGGTGACCTTATCAATGTCTTGAGTTAGTTTATAGTGATATTGGTAGATCTATGACCACTCATTCTCTTGGGGGAGATAATTACTTAACTTCATTCATGATTTTTCCATCTTCTTTTAGATATACATCATTCAATTCAAGAATAAAGTTCTTGGTAAATCCAAGGAATTCATGTCATTAGTGGAAAATGAAAGAAAAAAAAAAGTAAGTGTATCACAATTGATGGTAGAGGATATGATAGATTTCAAAACATTTCTTGTGACATCTCTTGGTAGGGGAGGGACTATTCCCTACACCCTCATAGAAAAATGGATTAGATAAACATAAGAATATATTTATTATGGAAATGGCTTGATGGAGTTGGTATACACTGCACATCATCAATTGAACAGATAGTCCTATTGTTCAAGGTATGACTCAATATGAGAAATAACACTCCTTTAATATTAATGAAGTATGTGATGTAACATCTTTCTTTTGTTGAAAATAGTGGTCTAATCTTCACTTTTCACAGTGAACAACTTTATATTGTAAGTATTATTGTAATATTACATGGCTAAGACCAATCTTATACATGTAGCCTTAAAAGCCTTATTAGAAAAAACATCCACTCTTCACTAGTGTATAAATACACCCAAATCTCATTTATATTCTCACTCATTCTCATTCTTAATAAATTGATTTCTCTAAAAGCACCTATCTACTCTTGCACTTTCTTGTTTTTGTGTTTTTCTCTTTTCAGCTCAGCTCAATCTATTTCTTGGTTATTTTTCTCTTTATGGGGGTCGTGGGGGGTCGTGGGGTTGTGTTGAGCTATCTTTGATTGATTTATCTTTCAGCATAGAGTTGTTCGAATCTAATTTGGTTCATCTATATTTGGCCTGTTCATAAATCTGATATATTTTCTCTCATGTCAAAATTAGGGAATCCTTTCCATTCTCTGTATCTCAATTGAATCTCAACTAATATAACAAAGCATTCTTTATGAAACATGGCAAGTTACAATACGATTTTGATATTTTTGATCACGTCTATTGATTTTCATATATTAGTGACAAATAGAGATGATTTTTTAACTGCAAGTAATGCAAATGCATTTAACTTAAACTACCTAATGTCTAGGGTTTGAGGCTCTCATTATCGTTGGAACCCACCTTGCCTTGGGTAACGATGGTCAATGTGTGCAGTTAGAAATTTTTTAATCTTGAGACTGCAATTTGTTTAAATGTCATTACCGATATTCCATACCAGAAAACATTAAACCCTAACATGAACCTGCTACTAGAACCAAGGCGACCAAAACATTGAGGCAGATTCGACGGTTATAGAAGTGAACCAGAAAGGCCCACTAATTCATTTATTCCCTACTTCAACGAAACAGTAAAACGAAAAATCTCTGCACTGCACTCATATATATATATATATATATATATATATATGAAATCAAACCTATAAAAATCCATATATAGGAAATAAATCCTAAAAAATCAGGAGAGTTGTAATTTTGAAAACCTATAAAAATCAGGAGAGCCAATTACAGGAGAACAAGAGGCAGAGTGCCAACATCATAAACATCACGACAATTGCAATTCTTTTTGTAACCCACGACCTCTTGGCAACAAGAGAATTGCGAAGTGGCCGTCCGCCTCTCTTAAGTCTGAACCCTTGAAAAAATATAACCACGAGAGCAACGATGAGTGCTATGGAGACCACCGCTGAGAGAACGACTGTATTTTTCCTTTCCACAGAAGAGACGGTATGTCCATTCAAAGAAGAGACGGCAGTGAGAATCGCTCCATGACCGACGGCGAAAAGAGTTGATATGCTTTCTATATGACCTATCATTGCCATGGTCTGCATTTGACTCAATACCAGTATGATCTCCAGCCTCTGGATGTGAAATCTCTCCATTCTCGTCGGGAACAATATCCCCCAAAGGATTTGACTCAATAACAGTATAAGCTGCAGCTTCTGGATGTGAAATCTTTCCATTGTCGTCGGGAACAACGTGCCCCAAAGGCAGTGGATTATTATCGTTAATTTCCATTTGCTGCAGTTGTCGGTCAGCCATCTCAATAACAGCATGTGCAGTGTCTGGATCTAACTCTGAAATTTGTCCATTCATGTCGGATATGTTAAAACAGAAATTAATTAACCTGTAATGTTTATTAGTATGGCGGTGAGAAGACATCTAAAAGCAGAATTAAATGTGGTAGTTGGCAAAGACCGCGGACTGCAGAAAATATATATAAACTTTCAGAAATCGCCGGAATCTCTGTAGGCTTCGAGACAGACTTGCATCATGTAATTTTTCTATAAATTCATATTAATCTAACCCATTGAGCATTGTCTCAGTTTCAATTGAGCTGTGTATACGTTTTCTTTCTCTATAATTTCTTTGTGTTGTTATTAACAATGTTCTATTCTTCCTCCTCTCTTCATGGTATCAGAGCAGCGCTGATAGCTGATACTGGGCTGTCCGCTGAGATAAGTCTTGTTCCTCCTGCTATCCCCTTTCCTGAAGATTGAATTGTGTTTTCTTGAAATACTGCATGCTGGAGGTGCTGTCAAATTTGTTGTCTGCTGCCAGATTGAGAGGAAAGTTGTCAAATTTGCTGTCTACAGCCAGATTCAAAGAAAAGCTTCGGATTTACTGGTGAAAGAGGCTATGTTGGTGAAGGAGAAGCTCTGGATTTACTGGTGAAGGAGGCTGCTTTGGTAAAGGAAAAGGAGTGAAGGAGGCTGCGTTGGGATGAGGAAGCCGCCACAAGGAGGGTGATCTCTATTTTTAGAAAATCATAAATTTTAATGAAGTTTTTTGGGGTTAATCATTCTGTTCTGAAGTTCTATGAGTTTCCTTTCTAAAATAATAAAAAGGAAATTTAAAAGAGTAGGAAGATATATTTTTCAGTGTTATTTTGGTGCTATTGTGTGAAGAAGGGATAATTTCTGTGTGTGGGATATTGTATGAAGAAGGGATAATTTCTGTGTGGGAATATTTTTTCATTCATAAAATGGCCATTAACATGGGTATAATTCCAGAAATTAAGTTAAATGGGAAAAATTATAATGATTGGGTGCATAAAATAGAACAATTTTTAACAATGAGGAAGCAATATGATTTGGTTAATGGGAAAGAGGCCCCTCCTACTAAACAAAAGGCTCTTGAAAAACGGGATCAAAGAAATAAGAAAGCTAGTGCACATATTAAAATTTGTGTGTCTGATGAAGTATTTGCAGAAATTTAAACTTTGTGTGTCTGATTCAATTGTATCATAATACAAGTGAATCATGGATCTTAAATCTTACTAGTGATTTACATAATTTGAGGTTGTCTAATAATCAAGAAATTGCACATCATCTAACCAAGTTGAAAGATATGTGTAATGAATTAGAAAGTCTTGGAAAAACATTGGAAGAAAAGGAGTTCCTTAGGAGCCTTCCTAGTTCCCATCAGCCTTTCATTAGAGGGCTTGACACAGCTGATAAAATTCTCACTATTTCTGTAGCTAATCTTACTCCCAAGTTATTGCAGGAAGAGCAATGCCTAGTAAAAGGAAAGGGAGTCATCTAATGATGAAAGTCATGCACTTGTCTCCAAGGGAAGATCAACTCACTATACTAAGAAATTCAAAGATAAGCCTGGTCAGTTTTCAAAGCAACTTGAAGAAAAGAAACATTCTTATAGATTTAATAATAATTGTCATTATTGTGGGAAGACATGGCATTATGAGAAGGATTGTCGTAAAAAGCAATGGGACATGCAACAAAAGAAACTTAAATTTTCAAATCATAAAAACTCTATAAGAGAAAAAGATAATGCTCTTTATGTTGCACTTAATGCCAATGTTTCAAATAAAGATGAATGGGTGATAGATTCAGGAACAACTAGGCATATGTCCCACAATAAGGAGAAATTTCTTATTTTAAATAATGATTGCACTAAGGAGAAAATTTTTCTTGGTGATGATACAACGCTAGACGTGATTGGAAGTGGAAATGTTGCTATTGAAGATGGAGTATTCAATAATGTTATGTTGGTTCTCAATCTTAAGTCAAATTTACTCTATGTGATTCAAATTGCAAATCAAGGTTATAAGGTTGAGTTTTATAAGGACAAATGCTTAATTAAAGATATTAATAGTAATTATAAAGTGGTTGCTTCTCGATATGTAGAAAATGGACTTTATAAGTTTGGAAGGTTTACCTCAAATGAGAAAGCTTTGGTTGCAGAAGTTGATAATGTGAGTAGGTTGTGGCATGAGAGGATGGGACATTTAAATTACAAAAGTCTAAGTTTAATGAAAAGGTTTGAAATGGTGTATGGACTACCTAAAATTTCTCAAAGTCAAGGAGTTTGTGAAGGATGCATGTTTGGAAAGCAACATATGGAGAAATTCATAAAAGGAAAATCATGGAGAGCCAAGACTCCACTTCACTTGGTTCATAATGACATCATGGAGCCATTAGAACATCCTTCTATTTCTAGTTCCAGGTATGTTCTAACATTTATCGATGACTATACCAGAAGGATTTGGGTTTATTTTCTAAAGAACAAAGATGAGATATTTGGGAAGTTCAAGGAATTTAAAGTTTTTGTAGAAAAACAAAGTGGAAAGTATATTAAGATTTTAAGAACTGATAATGGAAAAGAATATGTAAACAAAGAGTTCGATCATTATTGTAAGTATAATGGAATTAAAAGAGAACATACAGTGCCTTATACACCTCAACAAAATGGGGTAGATGAAAGGAAGAATAGGACTATTATGGAGATGGATAGGTGTATGCTACATGCTAGAAATATGGATCCAAAATTTTGGGCGGAAGCTATAAATACTGCAACTTATATTGTCAATAGGACACCTACAATTGTTGTCAAACATAAGACTCCTGAAGAAGCGTGGAGTAGAAGAAAACAAACTGTAAGTCATTTCAAGGTTTTTGGGTGTGATGCTTATGTTCATATTCTTGATGAAAAGAGAAAGAAACTTGATAGAAAAAGTCACAAATGTATTATAGTTGATTACAGTGAAACATATGAGGCCTATAGGGTGTATGATCCTAAAAAGAATGAAATACTCATTAGGAGAGATGTAATAGTTGATGAAAGATGCATACCATCTACCAAATCTTCTTCCCTTTCTCCTGCTTCATTAGTTCTTAGTGACCAAACTAGTGAAGAAAATCTTGATGAAATGGCTAATGAAGAATGTTCTGAATCTCGTGAAGAAGAAATTGTTGCTCCAGGTACACAAGATTGTTCTTCCACAAAAACAAGAAGTCGTTAAGAGATTTATCAAGAAGGCCCAAGAGAACATTATGCCAACTATGCTCTTATGACTAGAGTAATTCATGTTGATGATCCGCAGGTCTTTGAAGAAGCTCCAGGAAAACCTGAATGGGATGTTGCAATGAAAGATGAATATGATTCTTTAATGAAGAGTCAAACTTGGGAGTTGACTCCTCTCCCAGAAGGTAAAAATCTCATTGGCTGCAAATGGATATATAGGACAAAGTTCACATCTGATGGAGAAATCGAGAAGCATAAGGCTAGATTGGTTGTAAAAGGATTCTCACAAAAAGAAGGTATTGACTATATTGAAACATTTGCCCCTGTTGCTAAAATGACTACAATTTGCATTGTAGTTTCTCTAGCTACAAAATTTGGTTGGGAAATTCATCAAATGGATGTAAAAAGTGTTTTTCGGCATGGTGATTTACTTGAAGAAATTTATATGAAACAACCACCAGATTTTATAAAGGTTGGTCAAGAAAATTTTGTTTGTAAGCTTAAAAAATCATTGTATGGGTTAAAGCAGGCTCCAAGAGCATGGTACTCCAAAATTAATGAGTACTTCTTGAATGATGGATTCAAAAGAAGTCCTTACGATCCTGATCTTTATGTCAAAAATTGCAATGGTGATATCATAATGGTTGTCCTATATGTAGATGACTTAATCATTACAGGAAGCAGTTTAAGTCAGGTATATGACTTCAAGAAGAAGCTAAATAAGGATTTTGATATCACAGACTTGGGGTTATTACATTATTTTCTTGGCATCCAGGTTTGGCAAGAAAAAGATAGAATTCTTCTATCACAACCAAAATATGCACTTGATCTATTGAAGAAGTTCAAAATGGAGAATTGTAAGTCAGCTCCAACTCCAATTGATGCAGGGACTAAGTTAAGAAGCAACTCTATTTCAGAAAAATTTGATGGCACACTATATAGAAAGTTGGTTGGAAGTTTGCTCTATCTAACAGCCACGAGACCAGACATTGCATATGCAGTTGAAATGGTTTCTAGATTTATGTCTGATCCTCATCTTGAACATTGGAATGCAGCTAAAAGAATATTTAGATACATCAAAGGAACTTATAATCTTGGACTTGAACATCAAAATGGTGGTAAAGTTCAACTTGCAAGATATACAAACTCTGATTGGGCATGATAGAAAATCAACTTCTAGATATACTTTTATCTTCATTTGGGAGCAATCTCATGGAGTAGCAAGAAGCAAGTTACAATCTCGTTATCATTAACAGAAGTTGAATATAAAGGAGCAAGACTTGCAACACAAGAAGCTACATGGCTACGAGGTATTCTTGTTGAATTGAATCATCCTCAAGCAGAAGCTACAACTACTTACTATGATAATCAATGCACAATACAATTAACACAGAATCCAGTTTTTCATGCAAGGACCAAACATATTGAAATCCATCATCATTATGTTCGAGAGCAAACACAGAAAGGCAACATCATGCTGAAATATTGCAGAACAGAAGATCTAGTTGTTGATATATTTACTAAAGCTTTGAGTACTGTAAAGTTTGTAAAGTTCAAAAGCATGATAGGACTTAAAGAAGTATCCCCTTAATAAGTGTATGTTAATCCTAATAAACATCAAGGAATAGTGTTAAAACAAAGATTAATTAACATGTAATGTTTATTAGTATGGCGGTGAGAAGACATCTAGAAGCAGAATTAAATGTGGTAGTTGGCAAAGACGACAAACTGCAGAAAATATTAATAAACTTCCAGAAATCACTAGAAACTCTGGAGGCTTCGAGACAGACCTACAACATGTAATTTTTCTATAAATTCATATCAATCTAACCCATTGAACATTGTCTCAGTTTCAATTGAGCTGTGTATGCGTTTCCCTTCTCTATAATTTCTCTGTGTTGTTATTAACAATGCTCTGTTCTTCCTATGTTCTTCCTACTCTCTTCAGGATACAACGCTCTTCACATTCTCGTCGGGTACAACACTCCTTGGAATCCACCCATCGGTATCATTGATTTGTATTTGCTACAGTTCCACGTGTGCCATCTCCATATCATCATGAGCTGGAGCGATTGTTGCCATAGGAACCTGATTGGTCAGGTCAAAGCAAGCATTCAATTAGTAACTCCATTTGGGAAGCCATGTGAAGTAATTTAATTTAATTTGTATATATTAATCCATTAGTGGTAGAAACGGCGAATAGTAATGCAAGTCTGACCTACATTTTGGTTGTTTGATAATGGTCAACCAATTTAATTTAATTTGTATGTATTAATCCATTAGTGGTAAAAACGGCGAATCGTATTGTAAATCTGAACTATGTTTTGGTTGTTTGATAATGGTTATATTTAGTCATTTTTTAATCATAAATTTTAATTTTATAGTTATTAATTGAAGATGTTAGCATATTTTTATTCATCTTTCCAAATCAATGAATTAGATTTTATGTTCATAACTTTCTAACATTTTAAAAGCTTCATTTAACTTGTTTACTTTTTAACATTTATTTTAAATAATTAAAAAATTACTGTGTGACCATCTAATTGTCAAGTTAAAATGATTAACAAACTTAATTAAAATTACAAACTTACTCCACTATTAACTCTTTATCATTTTACAGTATTAGATTTATATGACAGCCCCATAGCTACAATCAACTGTTTCATATTACCAGCAGTAAGCCTTTCGGCTTTCACCAACAGCTGTGCTAGTTTTACATATATTTTGGTTGTTTTGAACTTATTTTTGATCCATTTTGAGGGCTTAGTCTGAAAATTCTACATTTTGATTGTTTTTTATATATTTTTGAATAGTTTTTGCTAAAATTATCAGAGTTAAGTGATTAAATCTCTATAATTTAAGTATTTAAAAGTTTTTAGAAAAAAATTTAAATACTAAATCTATTGATATATTAAAATATACATCTTAGAAAACATAAATAAATGATTTCACCCCAATTTATGTAATCATATTCGAATAAAAAATACTATAACATACAACTTTTACATAACGGAATGCCTACTACATCTCAAGTACAACATACTACAAAACCATAAAACATTGAACCAAAGAAAGACAATAAAACGAGAGACGGGAAAATATTGATTTCGCAAAGTGTATAATCTGCAACGATACCTTAATGGAATAATAATAATAGGAGTGTACACAGCACCTCCGTAATGGCAAAGTAAAACATATGAGAAAACCATAAAATACAAGCAAAACACTGAAAAAGATAAGAGTTTGACATAGTGTATAGTTATGAGATAGTGTATAGTTACCATATACGAATTCGGATTTTGAGTTTTCAAGCATTTCAGGGCCACTGGTCTAAAATTTATTTAGTAAGAACTGAAAAAACAATGTTCATTTAAAAATGGGTTGTTAAATAGATGAACTTGTTAAGTTTTTGGTAGAGCCACTTAATAATTGAACTTGCAATCATCAACATATAACTCTGTAAAAAATGATTTATTATATCAATACAGTGTTTTAAAAAAAACTTATAATTTTGTAAAAAAAAATTATAACCTTGTAAAAACAATGTTCATTTAAAAATCTAAAAAATGATTTATTATATCAATACATTGTTTAAAAACAAATTATAACGTTGTAAAAAAAATTTATAACCTTGTAAATAAAATGTTTATCTAAAAATTGGTCGTTAAATAGATAAATGTACACAATTTAGTTTTTAGTAGAGTAATTCAACTTGCAATCATCAACATATAACTTTGTAAAAAATGATTTATTATATCAATGCATTGTTTAAAAAAAAAGATTATTAAGTAAATGTAAGAGATAAGTTTTCAAAAAAAATTAAATATTGATTAATAAATATAAGGTAGAAACAAAAATTTTCATAATTAATCTGGAATCTTAAAAATCATATTATACAAAGCTTGAAGAGTCTAGAGTTTTTTTATTTATTTCTCTTTTCAATTTGAACATTAAATAAAATAAAAACAATAGAACTATAGACACACAACTTATAATGCTCATATTGAAGGCAAAAAAATTAGAAAACACATAACTTATAATGCATAAAAAGAAATCCAGCAATGAAGGTCAAATACCCTATTCTCTAATAAACAAAATTATAAAATTTTATAATAGTTTTTTGGACTATATCACTGTATAAGCCTCATCTCAAACTTTTTTAATTGGTCTTTAACAATGATACATAGATAACACCCAGGATTTGAAATTTCCATATAGATTGTACCATCTAATTTCACATAATTCCAAAACTTTAAAATTGCGCAAAAACAATTTTTTAAATGTCTAAACTATCAATTTAATTCAATGAAACAAATTTAATGAAAATATTCATAAGCAAGTTTTTAATGATATAGACTATCAATTTAATTCAATGAAACAAATTTAATGAAAATATCCATAAGCAAGTTTTTAACGATATAAACTACCAATTTAATTCAATAAAACAAATTTAATGAAAATATCTTCACTGAGCCCAATTTTAATTAGGCGGAAAGGTGTATATCTATTGACAATGGGTACATTTAATGATCTTTTAACCTATTTACTTTCTAACATTTATTTAATATGATTAAGAAATTACTGTATTAACATCTAATAACCACTTTCAAATGATTAACAAACTTAATTGAAATTACAAATTTACTCCACTATTAACTTTTTATCATTTTACAGTATTAGATTTACATTTGTACCAAATTTACTTATGACAGTCCCATAATTACAATATTTTAACCTTTCACCAACAGCAAGTTAGTCCTGTACAAAGTGAACCTTTTGCCTCTGGTTGACCACAGAGTCGGTTACAAAAACCCACCTTCCGTTGTCTATATATATGCAACATTCGACTAAGGCTTGAGTGCTTTCATACATTATGTAGGGTCCTCCTCTCATAGGTAGTGCCTAGCTCTAATGAAGGTCGGTGATACATCAAGTCATTCTTTATATATGTAATTATGCAACTTAATTAAAAACGAAGTGAAGATATTGACTTATGAAAGGAGTAAGCTAAATATATTGACTTATGAAAGGAGTAAGCTAAATATGCAACCTTTTGGGTTTGCCGGTGATCGTTAGACGTCCCATCTCCGGCAAACCCAAAAGGCCGTCTCCCAAGTCGCCCCGTCACCCGTTCCGTCTCGTAGCTAGGCCCGTCGCCCGTTCTGTCTCCCGTTCAATGCCGAGGGTGGCTCGTAAGCTAGGACGTCCCATCTGCACCTATACCTTGTTTACACATTCGCTCTCATTTTTGAATTTGAAAAAACTTGCCAGGATTGCCTCACCCTGCATTTACCCTCGAATCCTCCACTTGTGATCATTCCATAAAATTCCATCCCAGCTCACCGAGCAGGATCCTACGAGCAGGATTCCATAAAAATTAAAAACTGTTTTTTACAATTTAAAAAGAAATATTAAATGCAGGTAGAAATAATCTATCTTGGGCAACGACAGCAGCTGTGTTCTACTTTCTTGGAACAACAAACAGTTTTGAGTTCCCTCGGCTCTCTGCAAATTCATTCGATCTCACACTGCAATTGCTGAAGTTTCTGAAGTACGTTATTGTGGGTAGTGGCGTTGCACCTATAAGTCGGGGTTATTGTTTCTTTGGCATCATATTTTTATTTGTCACATAGCGTTTTTTTTTTATAGGATATTGTTTTCAATGTTCATCTTTCTGTTGATGTGTTTAGATATCACTTTGTTTTGTGTGTTGTTTTTGTTTGTGTGTTTGTTATGTATAATGTGTTTCTTAACTTCTTAATTCAAGAAAAGTATATTGATCTTGTAAAGTTTTTTTTAATGTTAATAAAATTTTAAAAAATCAGAAGTAATCACTTATCTTATTAATATCTTATAGATCAATATATATCTTCATAAAAAAAATTAAAACAACAAAATTACTGTATTTGGTTACATATTTTCATGAAAAAGATTAAAACAACAAAAATGGTTTGATGTTTTTACTTTATTTGGTTACATATCTTCATGAAAAAGATTAAAACAACAAAAATGGTTTGATGTTTCTATCAACAGTAGAATTAGTTAATGAAATAGATGTATAATTCATATTATGGATGCTTTGCATTTCACCTGGGATTCTAGTACAGAAATTAATAATATTTCCTTTAAACGGCGACTTTGGATTTGGATTTGGCCGCGTCCGAATTTCACGAGGATTCTCCTTGCACAAACTATGCAACAGAAATGAATAATATTTCCTTTAAACGGGCGGCTTTGGATGTGGCCACCGGGTGCGCGGCCAGAGAGGGCCGAATTGGTGTGTTTCGGCGGGGAGGCTACCATACTCCTGATTCTCTTTGTTTGTTTGTTTGCACCTCCAGTGTTTTTTCATGTGTTGTCACCTCACACCTCCACTGCCTCACTGCTTCTAGCCAACATGTCGTTTCATCTTTCCTGCTCATGTTCGATCCCCACTCCCTCCAATCCTCCATTGCCTTCTTCATCTCGCCTGCTGGTGTTCGATCCCCACTCCCTCCAATCCACGCTCTAGGGCACGAATTTCTCTGCTTCATGGCTTGGACTCTTTTCTCTTGGCGTTTGATCTTTTATGTTCGATCGATTCTGTCTGTGAAAACTCGAGTCTTCTACCTGAAAAAAGTACTCTGTTTCCTGCGAATCAACTACTCTTGCGTTTAAATAAAATCCCATACTAAGACCAAATCTAGGGAGCAGGGCAATTAATATGCACGAATGTCCTGCTCGGGCTTTTGAGAAATTGCAACCATGAGTTTCATATCTATCTTCTATTTTCGTAACATTGAATATGCAATTGGAATCTACTTAGCTACAATTATTGACCAGCGAAATACTCAGTGAAGTGAGAGTGTCTTTCTCCCCGAAGACATCGACCATCCAGAAATATGATTTGCACTGCAATCTATGCTGAATGAAGATTCCATCAGAGGTAATATTTGCTACTTAATATCCTTTTAATGTAATATTGCTCTCGCTCTAGGAAATCAGCAATGAGTATGCGAATTAATACGCGCCTTTTAATGTGATATTGTCGTTGCTCAAGGAAAACAACAATGGGTATGTGAATTAATACGCGCATAGATGCTGATGAATTTTGTTGATGTGTGTGAAGCCCTGAATGAGTCATGTTCCAGTGTCTAACAGACTGGTACTGGTTTTGTTGGGCTCGCCTGAAATATCATTGGAGGAAGAAATGGATCCTGGTCCTGGTCCTGCCACTGCCATATCTCTGTGCAAACTCTGAAAATTTCTTCTTCTGCTTCGATATAGAAAAATATTGAATTTTTCCATCTCTCTACATGCAAACTACGAAAATTTACTTCTCTTAGATATAGCAAAATATTGATATTGCAATCTTGACTGATGTCATGACATGTATTGTTAACAATTCACAAATTTATATCTCACATTCAAACACATTTGTTCAGGCCAATAAAAGGTTTTAAATGCAGTGGAGGGCATAACATTTGTTACGGTTGCGTTTTTTAATGGGGTGACGAGAGTTTGGGTGGCTTCGAGTTTACGTGGCGAGCATGGAACTGCCTACCACGTTTCCTACCATCATAGTTATTTTTTTCTCTTGCTTGCATATGGCAAATGGAGAGTCCCAAGTGTCATCATTTTAAGGAACTGTCACCCTATAATTTAGGTGTAAACTGTAGATGGACCAAAATATTGTTAAGCATTTGGGGTTTTGGTATTTTCATATCTTTGGACTTCGAAAGATATTGAATGCCTAAGGTAACAATTGTTTCCTAAAAGGGTTAAAAGTACTTTGATACAGTGGGATTGTAAGAGGACAATTTTCGTTAGGAAGACGTGGGAGCTTTTGGATGACACGTCTACGCATCTGTTCAAGAGCTCAAGCAACCAGAAAGGTAAGGGGTTTGTTTTTTTTCGTCTTTGTTCTGTAAATTAGGGTATGAGTTCGGAATTGTTTTATTTTGTAGTTTGTCTTTGTATGGCAAATGTTTTTGTTAAATATATTTGTTGAGGTTGAAGTCAATACTATGACAAAGTCCAAGACTATGACAAAGTCTCAGTGGTAGTTTCTTAGATTGTCTTAGCAAATTACTTTTACTTTTAGGGCTGCTAATTGAAATTCTCTTAGACACTGCCAAGGAACCAAAAGTTTCTTATAAGTGTAGACACATTGACGATGTTTTTTTATCCTAAAAATATCAACTATAATTATCTCTTAATAATTTTGTAAATCTTTTTAAATTAATTAAAATGTGGATTAAAAAAATGAATTCCCTAACCTTGTTTTTCCTATTAGATAATTTGATGTAAGCAATCTAAAATAATATACTATATTTTTGGCAGACATATGGTCAAATGGATTACTCTAAAAAAAATTCATATGTTGAAAATGGAATGACTATTTGGGAAATCACTAAAATACTTATTAAAGAAATGGAATTTATCATTAAAGTACTTATTAAAAAAAAGGGAAAGAAATACAGAATACACTAAAATTTACTTTGACTTATTTAAGCAATTTATCCGAGTATGAAATAGCTCTTAAAATCATTTTATTCATATTCATTAGTCTTTGTTTTTGTTTTGTTACCTTTCATTTCCTTGCATCAATGTGAAGTTAATCAAGTAAACATAGGTCTGGATTTTATCATTTATGTAACCTCTAAAGTGAATGTTTTTGTATTGATCGGAGTGCATGATTTGATTTTCCTCTTGTAGACTGAGGTGGTTTTCCATACTATTGTATGCTTTTTCATTGTCTTTGTAAACTATGGGTGAATGCTTTTGTATTGATTGGAATGTATGATTTGATTTTCTTATTACGGACTAGGGTGATAACTATGGGTGAATGCTTTTGTATTGATTGGAATGTATGATTTGATTTTCTTATTACGGACTAGGGTGATTTTCCATTCTACTCTCTCCTCTATGGGTTAGTGTGTAAGACTATTATATGTATTTTTTCTTAAAAAAGGAAATCTTCAAAAATAACATCAATATCTTATATGTCAGCAAAACGTAGAAACTCGAGAACATAAAAGGCTGCCCTTTTGACATAATGAAAAGTAAGGGAAATAGAGACAAACTTTAAATTGCATTGTGAAACATACTTCATTAAAAAACTGTGCTAGTTATTTTTTTTTAATTTTTATTTTTTATATTTATGTAGATTTTAGGGAGAGCTTTTGCTCAAAACTTGGTTGTCCAAACCACTTTGTACAGGGTACTATTTGTTTTTGTTTTTATTATTAGTGGACACCCCTTGTTTCTTGTTGATTGTGCCATAGGTGTACAACAGGAACTGCTGCAAGGCCCACTCGAGGTCCAAAACCCCAGCTTATCGGCTTTCGACCACGGGTCGGTACCTAGCACTATGGCCACCATGCCCATCAGGAACTTGAGACGCTCGATCTCTTCCTTGAAGCGAAGCAGGAGTTGCTCAGGCAAAACAAATTTCAAATTTCTCTTTGAGACTTTTCTACCTATCCGGCTTCGTTAACCATTCTTCGGTTGGTGATTCTGTCCTTTGTTAGAAATACTCGTACTTTTTCAGCAGAATATACAATTGTTGCTTACCCCAGGAGATCTCACTCGAAGTGCAGCCCTTTCTTATACTAGAAAATGGGCAAACTTTTCCTGTTTCAGTGTGGAGGTTTTGAGGTTGGCTATCTCCCCTTCGAATCCACTGTTCAGTTCTCGTAGTGCTTTTGATTTCCTCTTAAAGGCAGGGTATCCTTCTGATGTCTTGGGCACTTGTTCCCTCAATAGTTTGCTATTATTGTTGTGGTTTTAAAAGGAACAAATTGTTTTGGTTATCAATATGCACCTTACAACAAAGTATTTAATGTTTTAATGGTGTATACATTGGAATATATATTGCTTGATCTAAATTAGATTGGACAGTATATATTCCGGCATATACAACATTAAATTAAATGCACAGTTTGCATATTGTTTGGCAATCGTTGCTTGGGTATCTCAGTTTCTGGTTTTATTCTCCCTGGCATAAGCTTCTAACTTGTTTGACAGTGTCTTGTTTTGCTCTTTTAGGTCATTCAGGTGTTCCTCAATATCACCCAATAGTTTGGATTTCAGTGCCAATTCTGCTGCCATGATTTCTTTCTCCCTTCCTAAGGTAGAGAACATAATGTGAAGGTTCTTAAGATAAGTAAGCGTTGTTGAAAGCTCCTTTTGTAGCTTCCGATTTTCTTCTTATGCATGTTCAAGCTCTACCTACAAACTATTGACATCTCCTTGCTCTTCCATAAATCTATTATGTTCACTTATTAATCTGGTGTTTTCACAGTTGGATTTTATAAGTGCTTGTAAAAGATCCCCAATTTGTTTATGTTGGATATAAACAAGATCAGTTTTAGCTTGCTCTTCCTCTAGCAAAAGCGTAATTTTCTCTTGCATCCAATCAAACTACCCAGAATTTTCTTTTCTAAGATCCTCATTTTTCATCAATAAACTAGAGGTTCCATCTCTAGAACTCTTCATCCCCTGCAACTCACAGGATGCTTCATTTCTAAGGTTGTTGTTGCTTTCCTGCAATAACAGTTCTTCTTGCACATTGTTACATTCTTTCTAAACATTTATATCATTCTCTCTGCTCATGACAGGATTCTACTCCTCCTGTTCTGATGACTTACATTTCATTTTGTTGGTTTCAAGTGTGAACATAGCACCCTATCCACTATTATTTTCCATCTCACATACTACCTTTTTGACCCCATCATTTGTCTAAACAGGCCTTTGCAATTCCGTTTTGAAAGCCTTGTTCTCTTCTTCTAAGGAAACCAACTATTTCTACAAATCTTCAATTGCTCACTGAAGCTTTAGACCTTTTCCGATCTCATCTTTTAATTCTGCTTCAATGTTGATGTTTTCTTCTTGGAAAACATCAATACCTTCTAAAGATTCCTTTTGCATAAGTTTTGAATCAGTCCGGGATTCTAAATCAGTATCTTTCGTGGTTTGGGAACCGACAGTATGTTCCTGCAAATTCAATGTCTGTCCCGATTCATTAATTCTCATGTTTTGAGGGGCTTCATTCTCTTCTTTCAGCGTGGGAATTCCTATATGGAATTGTCTTATCTTTTTCTCCAGTACCCCATACTTATCTATGTTTTTTCAGATCCAGTTCTTGGTCTTTCAACCCTCTCTTTTAAGTTATGGTACTAAGGTTGCAGTTTCAGTAGGTTCTCTATCAGGATATCCGAATTTGCAGTGCAATAAATATCATCTAAACTCCTGCCACAAATATCCATGATGCTTGATTCAAGCCCATCACCAAACCCAACTTCCAGGCCTTTATTTTTAGTCTGTCCACTGTCCATGCCTACAGAAGTAATGAGCATTGTATCCTCAGGCCTAATACTTTTAAAACACAAGGACATAGTCCCACATCGAGGAAAAAAAATCCTGTCATATTTGGGCCAAAGAAAGGCCTGCCTGAATTTGTTTGATCTTATGCAAAATGTTTCATGGATAGACCTACTACTTAAGAATCTACAAATAGCAGCGTTGTTTTTTACCTTTTCTGATCCCATCTTGTAATTTTGCTTCGATGTTAATCTTTTCTTTCTAGAAAACATCAATACCTTCTGAAGATTCCTTCTGCATAAGTTTTGAACGAGTCTGGGATTCTAAATCAGTATCTGTCGCGGTTTTGGAACTGGCAATATGTTCCTGTAAATTCAATGTCTATCCTGATTCATCAATTCTCATGTTTTGAGGGGTTTCATTCTCTTCTTTCAGCGTGGGAATTCCTATATGGAACTGTCTTATATTTTTCTCTATAATCCCATACTCATCTCTATTTTTCTTGTTAGAATGGGTGTGCTCATTTAACCATAGACAATATAGCAATATTGTCACCCAACCTTAGGCAGTAATGCCACCCCCGAGCACCTGACCTTGACAGAGAGAAGAATTCTGGTAGCAAACCAATAGCCAACCAAGGCTAATGCTCCAAGCAAAGATAACCAAAACTTAACAGACAGTCCAACCCAGAGAAACCGAAAATGCAGATTTTAGAACTACATCAGTAGTTGCTCCCCAGACTTGCGCACTACTAGCCTTCTGCAGTGCGCACAAGTGTATTTCTTCAATTCTGAGAATTTTGGCTAAAATGAAGACTGGCCTCCTATATTTATACTGCTTCTGCCAAACTATCTAGGCCGACTTCTCTTTCTAGGTGCCAAATACTCAGTATATAATATTTCCTTTATCCGACTTCTCTTCTAGGGTTATATCCAAATATTTTCTTGCTTCTGGAATATTCTGATCTTGTCAAAGGTCACAAATGGAGGTTAATACCTCCCGCAGCTACCATAATATCAACACTCCCTCCTAGCTAGGGAGGTATAACAAGTAATGGTCTTGAGCACAAACAGACCATTCAACCGGTAGCATCATTATAGCCACACAGACTATCTCATGATCAAATCATGAGCACCATCATCATTATCCAACTGAATAATATCCATGACAATTAGCACAATGTCATCTAATATAACACGACCATGTCTATCCATAGTAGTACAAAACTACTCAATCAGTGACACATAGTCACAATCAGTGGAACATATCCACCACAGTAGCATACATCTATTGTCTAGAGACATACAGTCTCCATAGCGATCATATCATCTGATATCGGCCTGCACAGAAAAACAATATCATGATATAAACTGAGTCATCTGGGCCATTCTTCCACTCACATCTGTAAGATCTGGAAGAACATCTACCCTCAAAAAGTAAAACATCAACCATGGGTTATCTAGACTATTCTTCCCAAGCATGGAAGAATAATTGCCCCTGATTTATGAGCCTGGACCATTCACCTATCTGGGCCATTCCTCCGGCACTAAACAAAGTGCAACCTAGAGAGAATGAATCTGCCCTAGGGAATGCATGTCCCTAATTGTTGAACCTGGACCATTCACCTAACTGGGCCATTCCTCTGGCACTAAACAAAGTGCAACTTGGAGAGAATGAGTCTGCCCTAGGGAATGATTGTCTGGACCATTTCCTAAGGAAATGACTGTCCTGCACCAACCTCCAAAATGGACCATTCCTCGAAACTGCTCACAACTGTGAACTTCGAAAGAATGACTACCCAGCGAGGAAGACCATTCTTCTTGACCAGTACTGAGAGTGACTGCCAAGAAGAAAGACTGTCCTAGACCATTCCCCCACACTAGCCACAAGGGGAATCGATGTCTATGGTACATCAGTAATCTATCAAACCATTTTCATTACGAAAATGATCATTCGATTTGGAGCATTTTTCGAACTGGAAAATGCCTGTCCGTCAGAAATCTCAAACCACTTTCTGAACTAGAAAGGAACTGCCCATCCAGGACCATTTTTGAAGTTGAAAAATGATTCTCCATAAATCAATGATATATCAGTGCTCCCTCCCAACTTGGAGAGTCATCTCTTCCCTTTTAGCTAAGGGAGTTATTTCCACGATCCCCAACTTGTCTCATAAGTATGCAAACTTTATCTTGGACAGAGGCTTTGTCAAGATATCTGTTATCTCTTCATATGTCGGGATATACTGGAGCTTCACTTTTCCTTCCTAGACTTTATCTCGAATAAAGTAGTATTTGATCCCAGTGTGTTTCGACCGTTCATGAAACACTGGGTGTTCTGATAGCCTTATGCAACTCTGATTGTCACAGTATATTATGGTCGAATCTGAAACCTGATCAAATAATCCATAAATCAACTTTCTCAGCCATACTGCTTTTGTACATGCCTCACATGCTGCGATATATTCTGCTTCTGCTATGCTGAGTGCGACAGATTTATGTTTCCTGTTGCCCCAAGATATCATAGTGGATCCCAAGCTGAAACACATCCCTGACATATTTCTTCTGTCTTCTGCACTTCCTACCCAATCTGAATCTGTGAATCCATGAAGCTGTATATCGCTGGATGCGATATATCTTAAACCATAGTTTAGTGTCCCACGAATATATCTTAGAAGATGGTTTGCAGTTATCCAATACTCATGTCTGGGTTCCACCTAGAACTGGCTTAGTGTGTTTACGACAAAGCAAATGCCTGGTCGAGTATTTACTAGATACATCAATGACCCAATCAATTGTCAATATAGGGATGGGTCTACTAGATCAGAATGTGAGTCTCTTACTTTTCTTATATCTGTGGTCATAAGAGTGTCCATGGATTTGCAATCCATCATTCCAAACTTCTGAAGAATCTTCACTGCATATTTTCCTTGTCCAAAGAATATTTCACCATGCTTCTGCCATACTTCTAATCCCAAGTAATAATGCATGAGACCAAAATCTTTCATATCGAACTCAGACGCTAGTTCCTTTTTACACTGGATGATGAGAGACTCTTCACCTATCAAAAATAAATCCTCGACATATAGCAGTAGAATCATAGGTGCATTGTTCACGACTTTGTAGTAAAGATTTGGATATACATGACTCTTGGAGAAACCAAGTCTTATTAAGCAGTTGTCTATTCTAGCATACCAAGCTCTTGGAGCTTGCTTGATTCCATCTAAAGCTTTCTTTAGTCTACAAACATGAGTGTCTCTGGAGTGTACTTCAAATCCTTGAGGTTGTTCAATGTATACTTCTTCTTCGATTGCTCCATCGAGGAAAGTTCTTTTTACATCCATCTGATGTAAACTCCATCCCATGGAAGCAGTAAGAGACATAATGGCTCTAATATAAGTATATCTGGCAACAGGAGAAAATGTCTCATCATAGTCTTCTCCCTCCTTCTGGGAGAACCCTCTAGCTACGAACCTTGTTTTATATTTGTCCATGCTTCCATCTATTGCATGTTTGATCTTATAGACCCATTTTGAAGTTACTATTGATTTTTCTTTAGGTCTAGGTACAATTTCCCATACATCATTTTTCATGATGGACTGGTGTTCTTATGTCATGGCTTCTTTCCATTGTTTCTTCTGAGTTGCCTCTTCAAATGTGGTGGGTTCTTCATTTAGAAACTGTGTCATACATGTTGCATAGCTGAAGAATCTCTTGGGCTTTTTGCTTTTTTTGAAGGTGCCACTTGGGGCTTTGAGTCTTTCTGCTTCTTGTAGGGTAGCTTCAAGCCAAGTTGGTTGTTTCTTGGTTTTGGGTACAATGTCTGATTCAATAGTCTCGCATGGTTGCATCGGATGATCAAGTTGTTATGTTTCTTCATTTTGACTTTCTAGAATACATGTGTTTTCTTCATTAGGCTCTTCATACTCTTCTTCTTCTATAGTTTCTTCTATGGATTTCTTGAAATCCATCTTTTCATTGAAGGTCACATCTCTGTCGACTTCAACCTTATGTTGTTCTGGGATATAGATTCTATAGGCCTTGGATGATTCAATGTATCCCACGAATATGCCCTTTTTTTCCTGGGGGTTCTAATTTCTTCCTTTTATCCTTGGGGATGTGAAAGTAAACAGGGCATCCAAAGACTCTTAAGTGTTCCACATTAGGTTTCTTTCTTGAGAAGGCTTCTTCTGGAGTCATATCCTTCAATATGCGGTGAGGACTTCTGTTCTAAACATATATTGTTGTCATGGTTGCTTCTCCCCACAGATACATAGATAAACCTTGATCGTTCAATAGTGCCTTCATAGTTTCTTCAATAGATATGTTCTTCCTTTCTGCTACACCATTTTGTTGAGGATTATGAGGAACAGTTAGCTCCCTCCTAACCCCTATCGATTTGCAAAAGGCAACAAATTCCTTGGATGTATATTCTCCTCCATTATCTGTTCTCAAGGTCTTGATTTTCTTGTTTGTGAGGTTTTCTATCTCTACTTTGAATCCTTTAAACTTGTTGAAAACTTTATCCTTTGTCTTCAAGAGATATAACCTAGTCTTTCTTGAGTAAACATCTATGAAGATTACATAGTAAAGAGAACCTCCTAGAGATTTGACTGGCATCGGACCGCAAACATATGAATGTATTAGATCTAGAATTTCCTTAGATCTACTATTGTTGCTTGAAAATGGTTTCTTAACATTCTTACCAAGAGCACATCCTTTGCAAATTCCTTCATGTGTAGACTGTAGTTCTGGTATTCCTTCAACCATCTTTTTGAGGAAGGGTAATGCTTGATAGTTGATATGAGCATACCTTCTATGCCAAAGTTCATTGGGATTGACTTCATCATGTACAAGGGCTTCATCATTTTGTTCTAGTAGTCTGTATAGTCTTCCTTCACGGGTTCCAATAACTCTAGTATTCTCTATGCTGGAGTCTCTAGGCCAAGATAATACTTTTCCATCTACAAAGGCTATTTTGTTTCCTTTGTCTTCTAGGAAAGATATGGATACAAGATTATTTTCTAAACCAGGTACATATAAGACATTGCTCAAATGAACATTGTTACCTATTTTCAATTTGACGGAGGCTTGACCAATTCCTTCGATTGGGTAAGTGTTTTTGTCTCCAAGTTCTACCTTGTACGATGTTTTCTTTTCATTTAGATTGGAGAGTCTGGCTTGATCTCCTGTCATATGCCTGGAAGCTCCACTGTCAATTATCCACATGTCATCTTCAAGAGTTCCAGTGAGCATTGAGTAGTGTAGATGATTTGTCTTTTCATTCATGACTTCTATTGACTGATAACTGGTCAAGCTTTGACCCAAAATTTCAACCTTGACATTTTTGCCTTCTTAGAGTGCCAAGAGGTGCGTTGGACTAAGGTGCACTAGAACATCTTCTCCTTGAGTAAGGTATTCCATCATAAGGTGCTATACAAGGGTTTTAGGGTTTCTGCAACTGTACCTGCTAGTAACCCTAGCAGCAGTGCTTTAGTAACTGCACCTGTTAGAAACCCTAGCGACAGTTCTTCAACGAGCTTGATAACCTTATGGCTTAGCTTCCTTCCAGTGGTTAGACTGAATGAAGGAGGTGTGGGCCCATAACATGTTAAATATTCGGTGTGCTCATTTAACCATAGACAATATAGCAATATTGTCACCCAACCATATGCACTAATGCCACCCCCAAGCATCTTAACCTTGACAAAGAGAAGAATTCTGGTAGCAAACCAATAGCCAACCAAGGCTAATGCTCCAAGCAAAGATAACCAAAACTAATCAGAGAGTCCAACCCAAAGAAACCGAAAATGTAGATTTTAGAACTGCGGTAGCTGCTGCTCCCCAGACTTGTGCACTACTGGCCTTCTGCAGTGCACACATGTGTATTTCTCCAATTCTGAGAATTCTGGCTAAAATGAAGACTAGCCTCCTATATTTATACTGCTTATGCTAGACTGTCTGGGCCGATTTCTCTTTCTGGGTGCCAAATACTTACTATACAATATTTCTTTTAGTCGACTTCTCTTCTAGGCTTATATCCAAATCGTTTCTTGCTTCCTGAATATTCTAATCTCGTTAAAGGTCATAAATAGAGGTTAATACCACCCGCAGCTACCATAATATCAACATTTCTCAGAGCCAGTTCTTGGTCTTTCATCCCTCTCTTTTAAGTTCTGGTACTCAAGCTGCAGTTTAAGCAGGTTCTCTATCAACATATCCAAATTTGCGGTGCAATAAATATCATCTAAACTCCCGTCACAAATACCCATGATGCTTGACTCAAGCCCATCATCAGACCCAACTAGCAGGCCTTTCTTTCTGAACTGTCCATTGTTCATGCCTGCGGAAATAATGAGCACTGTATCCTCGGGCCTAATACTTTTAACACACAAGGACACAGTGCCACGTCCAGGAAAAAAATCCCTGTTATATTTAGCTAAAAGAAAGGCCTCCCTGAATTTATTTGATCTCATGCAAAATATTTCGTAGATAAACCTGCCAATTAGGAATCTACAAATAGCAGCACTTATTAACATAATACCAGATTGTGTACCTTGAAAATTTTCTCGAAACAAATTGGAATCCCTAGGACAAATGTGATTGTCCCACAACCCTGATTGGAAACAACTGCAAGTAGCTTTTTCATATGATGGTTATTAGAGTCCACCAATATGTTGCGTTAGCAGGTATTCTCCATAGGAAAGTTGAAGAAAACTTGAAATACAGAATCACACTGGTGAAAAGCCAAACAATCTGCAAGCACCTGGAAAACAAGCCCGTATTTAGTTTAACATAAAATATTGGAAGAGAGGACAAAATTAATTTGAAGCCCGTATTTAGATGAACATAAAATATTGGAAGAGAGGACAAAATTAAACAAATTAGAAGTAAAATACTAAGAAATAATTTAGTAAATAGTTGGAAATGGGACACATAAGTTTGACCATAGGCCATTTTCTTCACACTGATAACTAGAAATTCTAGATTGAAATATTCACTAAGAATCAAAACCCTGATTGAAATCTATCTAGTGCAGTCAGCTCTGATAGGCATTTACAGACATTATATCAAGCGACTCTTTTAGTCTTTCATTAAGACAAGGAATTAGGAGACACCGACACAGAGATATGAGATCGCCCTATAACTATGAGATATGGCGATTCTGTTGTCGATAGTAATCTGGATAGAAAACCAATTGTAACGCGAATTCAAACCTGAAGTCATGAATGTTACATACCCACTTGAACGTCACTGTGTTTATCTTTTATTTCAATACCAAACTCAGCGTATAATATTAAAAAAAAAAAAAAAAACACCAGCACCTAATCTGCATATTATATATATGAAAATTATTACAAACTCGTACATCATAATAATTTAGTAGAGGACATAGTCTGCAAGTTGGTAAAATAATAACAACGACCAACTCAGTAGAATCTTTGCAATCAATAACAAGTCCATTGGCTCTTTCCCATTTAATTTCAAAAAGCAAGGGCAGATGGGCACTGACGAGGAAGGGGAATGAGCCTATACATGAGGCCCATAAGGCCTGTGACTCCCAGGCCGAACAGAGTTCCTGCAGTGCAAATCCCTGCTTCCATGATCTCTGCAATGGTCAGATGTTTTCCTTTACCGGTTGCCACTGCAGCAATGGCCTTCATGGACTGGACCGACATGGGAACTCCAAAAAACAGGCCTGTGATGATGTTGTAGACCCCTGTGAATGTCAATGTGGTGCCCAAATCAAGTCAATGTGAGAAAAATTACGATGGGAATGAGCATACCCAAGTCCCCCAATGATCCATTCACATCTGGCCATATTGCTTTACAATGCAGATAGCTCTTGAAACTTACCCAGGATCTTCGGTAACTTGGCTCTGTGAATTCTGACGGGTGCTCACCGTTATTTTTGACAAAGATTTCTCTATATCGACCACTTTCTTGAAAATTTGTATCAAAACCCAATGGATTTTGCTGGATTTCCAGTGGCATATCTGCAAAACGCGTTCAGCAACCTATATCAAGAATACAGATGCTCACACGGGAAGCTTTCAAAGAAATAAAAATACCATATGATAGAAGATTTTATTTTTTGCACTAGAATTTTGGGGTCTCACACATCGCCCAGTGAAAGGGTATCTCGAAGAGGTTAAAATAAAAACTTTTCCTGACGCGGACTGGAACTCGCGACCTCGGTCTAGGTCAGAGAATAGAATCGACACTCACGGATCCGACCCCAGGCCTTTGAATCTGGGGGCGCTGATGGTGTTAGAGACGAACTTGGCTGTTTCTGAGGCGCAGGCGTTTTCACCTTTTGGACATAGCGGATTTTATTTGTTCTGCTTGGTTCTGCTTTCTTTGTCCCTGCAATTACAGGAAATGAATTCAGAAAATGCGTTATTAGTTCAATGACACTAAAATTAACCATGTCAATTAGTGGTTAATTACACTAACCAAGAATCGTAGTCTCCGACGCGGCTAGCAACACTCGGCTGCCCGAGTTGTTCTCAGCTAGGCCCTTACCTGTTAACCATCGTAACGCTAGATGACCCGAAACTTGATGGATCGGCCTCTTCCCGCCCAAAGAAATTACAAAACACCTCATCTTCCGTCTATATGGCCTTCAAACTAGCCTCTCCAACAAAGGAAGCCAAATCAGCCTGGACTGTAGCGGAAAGTTTAAACTTGTTCTGCAACACTTGAACAATTTAAGTAATCATTCAAACAACGGATCAACAATCGCCCAACCTTCCTCTTTAGAGACAATCGCCCAACCTTCCCCTTTAGAGAAACATTTAGACTACTCGCTAAAACTCCTACCAATTTTAGCTAAATCGATAACAAAACTCGACAAGGTCACATCAAATTGATCCAGAATAGTTTCATGAAGTACTCTTTACCACCAAGTTATCGAGATTTTCAACAAATCGGCCATGCAAGTTATAGCAAAATATGTACTTGCCCAAAGCCCACGACAAGCAAGGAAGATTGGCGTAACAAACAAGATGTTTTATCATTGTCACTTTAATAGGAAATCCCCACCTTTTAGAGATGGATGAAATACAACCCAAGGAGGCATCTTCACTTTTTAGGGATGGACAGAAATCCAACCCAAGGGAGGCATCCCTAGTGACCTAAAGGGTTGGGTGAGCTAAAGAATGAACGTGTCACAAGGTTTATGTCAAGAAAGATGAAGCAATTGAAAGTGATGAAGTGTACATGCCCTAAACAAGACAATGGAGCATATATATGGCAGTTTCAAGTACAAAAATGATAGTAAAGCTTCAAGAGACAGTAAACCAAGTGAAAATATGCTAGTTGATATAAAAATGCAGTAATGAACAAGTTTACAACAACAACTAATAAATTGTAACCGCTGCAATAAAAGCTCTTCATAATTGCTTGAAAAGATAGTGAAAATATAACATTTACTATGTAGAATGATAATCAAATGTCATAAGCAACTTCTTAAGTGTTTAGCTAGCATTCAAAGTCAATTATGCAAAAAATTTGCTGCAGTTAGATGGTTGTAGCAAACATTTACAACAATATCAAGAAAGTTAGCAATCTAGGCTAAATTAGTGTTAGATTTACTTAGCAATAGCTTAAAAAAATATTGTTTGAGTGTTTGATCAACCTTTCAACAAAAGAGAGACAAGAGACTAGTGTTTTAGGGTTTATGAAGTCAATTATATCAACACATTAACTTGGAGAGATAACAATGATTATACTTGTTTAAAAGATAACAAGGTGGAGGCTTGAGAAGTAGTATTGTAAGTTCTCAAGCACCAAGCCTCAAAGAGAAGGTTCAACTAGGGTGCAGGCACTTCTAGGCCCTAGTGATTGTTGATGTATAAGTTTACTTAGGACAAGTTATCTTCTTGGTTGTTTGTGCACTCACACCATGTGCTTTTTTGACTTATCACCAGAGTGGGTGAATTGCCCAACCATCTCTTTGTCTTATTACTCCAATGAGTGAGTTATCCATTTACCTCCATCAACGATGTCTCCTCTCAGCCTATTATAAATAGAGAAGCTCTTCATTGTAATCATGCAAGTAGATCTGATAGATCAGTTTCTCATTTGTAGAAAGTTGTTTGCCCTTGCAGTTTTTCTTGAGCCTTTGATATTGTTTTTCTCAATATCTACATGTATCAGAGCAGCTCTGCAATACCCTTCTCATATGTTTACGAGAGATTTGCATGTTGTCAGATTTACAAGATCGTTGCTTGTTAGGGTTTGTAAAGCGTTGGTTCTTTTTCCAACCAATGGTTCTCTTCTAATCCTTCTTTCTTTGTTCAAAGCCCTTTATCTGCTCAATCCAACGCCCTTCTCTTTAATCCATCACCGCCACGTGATTATGGAGTTGTTCGCAGCCTCATCTGTGATTATAGCCTAATTTCTCTGTCTATTGGTAGCAAAAAGGAACCTCGTCCCAAATCAAAAGGCGACACCATGTTTGCAAACCAATTGACCATTGTTTTTTTTTCCGTCCATTTGAAATCCGAGAGTCTTATCCCGCGCAGGCACACAGTCTTACTACATGAGTCGCTCCTACCACTTTCTGATCGCCTTACTAACAATTAAGTTGTTGGACAACAGAAGAACAAGTAGATTGCCCAGCCTGGGCAGTGCAATTTTCGACGGGGGACAAAATAAGTTTAGTCCGTCAATCTGAAGGTCGTTCGATCACTTGGTTGGGCTCTATCCAAAAGTCTGAGAGGAAATCGAAGGTGCAACAAGCGGCAGAATCGGGGTTGCATAAGCACCTCAGGTGGATCCATCGAGGAGCAAGGAGGGACGAGGTTGACGGTGTTTTTATCCAGATCGGGCGGCCCATCTCTTTGTTTGTTGTAACCTAGCCGCCAACACCTACGCAACGCCGATGTTGTTATAGTTTCGGCGGGCCTCTATGCTAGGTGGCCTCACAAAATTGGGTGGAAACCTCAAAATCAAGGGCATTAAAGCTACAAGAGCATCGCTCAGTGGATTCCAAACATCGAGGTTTTTATTCTCATTGAAAATTCCTCTGCTAATCTTAGCCTTGTTGACACCAGTGTTTAGAAGATAGTGTAAAGGAGGACATCATAATACCAGGCCACGATGGGGCTCGCCATCAAGCGGATGGGGTCGTTTTGAGGAACATAGGAGACCCTTGAATTCTCAAGCAAGAACCATGAGCTTTCTTGTTTGAACTCAATGCCCCTTTCGAGTTTTTTTATGGGTTAAAATAAAGCATCCTCCTCTTTGTACGCGTTTTTTTGTAACCAAGCCACATCTTGTGGTACATGTGAGCTGTTAAAAATCTCTTGAGCTCTTTGTTTAGAGCCTAGGGTTACATTTTTGGGGTTACATTTTTCTTTTGGATTATACAGCCAGGTCTTATTTTCTTTGTATTATCTATTGTAAATGGCGAAGTTAAGGATTGTTGAGCTCCTAACTCTCCATAACTATCATACATGGAAACTTAAGATGCGACAGTTGTTGCAATCAAAAGGGCTCTGGAAGATGTTAGTCGACGCTCAACTTATGTTCACCAAGGAAATCGAGAGGTTCGCCTATCAAAATAAACTTGATGAATCCATGGGCCTCATTGGTTTGCATGTGTCAAATAGCTTGTTGTTCCACATCACTATTTGTAAAACTCTGAAAACAAATTGGGACAAGTTGGCTTCCTTATTTTGAAAAGTCAACGAATTTCGAGCCCTACAATTGGAAGGGAAGTTATCATCACCGGTACCGGATGAACATGCATCCATTGAAGACTATCTTACCAAATTCAGGTTACTAGTGGCACAACTAAAAAGGTGTGGAAAAACTAAATCAAATGAAGAGTGCATCTTCTTGATTTTATCCAAGCTAAAAGTTCATTATCAGGTATGTTCTTATGCATTTTATTCTACTATGGATGCACTCGGAAGTGATTTTAAAATGCCTTCCTTTGAGCTTTTCTATGAACGTCTTACTAGAGAATAATCTAAGCTTACTCAATTAGATACTCTTTTTGGCTCTAAGGAAGAAGAAGTAAAATGACACCTATAGTTTTTGTGGCGGACTTGGGAATGTAGAATCTAAATGTTGGTTGAAACTTGAAGCTTTGAATGAAGCCACGAGGAAACATAAGATTACAGTGCCCAAACCTTCTTCTACTAGTAAAGGACATGCTTTATCAGCTCAATCCTTCTATGCATCTTCATATATCTCGATACTTGATTCTGGTGCTTCACACCACATGACTCATTCTCATGAGTTGTTGGCTTCTACATCTGACTGTAACATTTCATAGATTGTTGTTGGAGACTCTACATAGCTGGATGTTTTTGGATTCGGCACAGTGCAGTTAGATAAAGGGTGTTGTAATGTCCCTCCTTTATCAACACAAAGGTAAGTGATTAGTATGATGTAGTATGTAATTTTTTTTCTTTTTAACAAAGATATGTAACTAATCGTTACGACATCAATAAAGTGATGACCATTAAATGGTAATGACAACAACTGAATCTCAATCTAATTGTAATTAACATAGATTATAATTATACACAATTTACCACATATGCATCAAGCAGTGAGAGTCAAGGATACAATAACATAAAGCAATTATCCTCTCCCCCCATCCTACACCTCCAAGGTTAGGACCTTCAAGACACATAAGCAATGCTCAAGTCCAAGATTCATCCAATCGATCTTGACCATTTAAGGTCTCGGGACTAGCAATCATTATGAGGAACATGAATAAATATATGCTCAAACCATTCCTAGTCTAAAATTCAAATGAAAATCAATAATAAATTAACTAAACGAATTCTCCATCTAAGCAAATGTACGGATAATTCGATATATGAAAACTACTCAATGCACTGTTAATCCTAAAATTCTAACTAGTGTTGTGATTTAAAAACATACAATTTCGTTGCATATTCCTTTAATAAGAAAGTGCATAATGTGCCTTTTAACTCTAACCTGAGGCGTAGGTAAAGTGTTACAAAAATATCAAATAAATAAAAGTCTAATTATCATCTTAATCTAGAATAAAAATTTAGTTAGACAATGTTAGCGCATTTAAAACAGTGATTGTGCCATTCCAATTTTGAACAAAAATAGCCTATTCTACTCATCACCAAGAAGGAAAACTTCTAGGTCTGAGAGATGACCTTCCTGCATTACTTGGCAGAGATCAAGGAAATGGTGGTAGATGGGACTACCTTGGGTATCCTGTATAATTTCTTGTCCAAAGTAATAATAACACTATGAGCCCTAGACTCATATACAACATGACGTTTCCATAAATAAGGTTGGCCCAAAATAACATCACAAACTTCAAGGGGGGTGACATCACGAAATACCTCATCTTTGAAGGGATTGATGTTGTAGGCCAGGCAACATTGTTGGCTAACGCAGAGATCACTCCCTTAGCAGAGCCATCTGATAGTGTACGGTTGTGGGTGTGGTGTTGTCAGCAGAGTCAACCGTTTGATGACCTCTGCTGAGATGAGGTTCTTCTGGCTACCGCTATCAATGATGAAGTGCAACGGAGTACCCTTCACCCACATCTGTGAATGAAAGAGGTGCTCACCTTCCTCTGGTTCATTAGGTCCTCTAAGCTAGACCTTGGTGGTAGAAATGATGACACTAGGTTCTGCATCAATGATCCATCTCTCTTTTCTAGCTCAAACTCAGACTAAGAGCCCACATCTGATTCAAAGGCTTTCACCTCAGCCACCAATGACTGCTTTGAGCGACATTCAGTTGTGTTATGCCAGGGGCTCTTATGGAACTCGCACCATTTCCTAGTGTCTTTCTTAGTCTTCCCATTATCCTTCTTTGTTTGCAGTTTAGACTGGTTGTCCTAAGGTTGTCCATCCTTTATCTGCCCTTTTCTTTGCGGGTTGGGGCTGCCTTTGCCCTACTTCTGTTGTGAGGGGTTCATAGACCCAAACTGTCGTGTCTTTTTTTTAAGTTTCTGCTCGATTTTGACATCATATCGATAGGCCGTGCCCAAGGATGAGATGTCTAGAAAATCCATTTATGTCTGGATGTATCTATGCAGACCGTCGCGGTACTTGAGCACCAGATGTTTCTTGGAGTATTTGATACCTACCTTAGTGTGAATCATCTTTTTCATTGTTATGTGTCCCTGACGATGGGAGGAGTGTCCACTTGAAATGTTGGACAAAAAGAAATTCTTACACATTTCATTTCCAGAAAAATTCAATAGCATAATGACTAATTGTGAAAACCTACAACCAAAAAATCATATACAAGGTTAGGGTTAATGCTCCAATGAGTAAAACCACCTTGATTTGGGGTTAGAAATCCTTGGAGATGGGAAAATACTTGAAAATTTACCACCAAAGTAAATTGAGATAAAAAGGTGAAAATGAAATAAGTTGTAAATCACTTGTATCTTCCTTAAGACACTTGTAAATTCACTCATAAGCCTAATTTCCTCCTAGATGAGTTAGTCAGGAGAAGGGGAAAGTGGTTGCACTTGATAACCACTTGAGAGTACTTTAAGAAGGGAAGACCTCCTTTGATAATGGGAGGGGGCTAAAGGAAACTATGGTGATTTTGTCACCTGAATGAGAAAAAGAGGGACACTTGCAAGTTCAGTTGGGTTAGTTGAACGGGACAGAAATGAGTGCAAGAGTTAGACACATCAAGCACAAGAAATAAATAAACAACTAAGCTACTAACAATTAAAGAAACTAAATTAAAGTGCATAAGGGAAATAGAACAAAAGAAAAACCGACATTCATGCCACCAATGGATAGATTGTATTAGTGGGCAAACACCAAAGAGAGAGGGAGACTTATGGGTCCCCTCTTCCTCCAAGGGAGGGCTCTTAAACCCCCAATGAGTGATTTATTCTTACAAATGGAAAACTAAAAGAAAATGGTGAAGAAATCCAAAGCTCATTCACTCAAGAGGTGATGTGAATAGCTCAATGAAATGATGCCAATATGCTCCAAGAAGGAAAGAGGATCCTTGTAGGAGAATAGGGGCGGCATAACAATACAAATAGATTCTTGAAAATATGATGCACCCATGGCCTCTTTTTATAGAAAATCCTTAAGGCATTATCCAACCAGTCTTTAGTGTGAACAAGGGGCCCTTTAGGGCACCCTTGGGTCCTTGATCAGCCCCCCATTCAGATTCAGCTCGGATTTGAGGGTCAAATCAAGTTGGGAGCTGGTCCATAAGTGGTTGAGGGGCCGACAAGAACCATAAATGCGTTGTTCATGGAAGTGTGCAGTTTTGACTATAAACAGTCGCACATTTCGATCATGTGTACTGGTTTGCTTGTATAAAGTCGCGCATTTCGAGCATGTACGTGGGTTTGACTGATAAAATCATGCATTCCACGCATATGTGCATGCTTTCTTTGGTGAATTTGGGCACTTCAATTTTTGACCCAATTGTATAGTTTTTGCCCTTTGGAAATGAATTTTTGAAGCTATGGATGAACTAATAGGTGTTTGGAGATGTTGGATTCCTGTAACCATTTGCGGACGAAATTTCAGTGATAACAGATTCCCCTTGATGTGTGAGGTTAGGAGCATATGTATAGCCGAAATACATCAATGTTTCTTCTACGGAGAGTACCATTGTAAGGAAGAGTGTTTGAGAGGAATTGCAAGAGCGACCCATTGGAGGGAGAGGGGAACTTGTGGGACCCAAACTGTTCTCTTGGTGTGAAAAAATAAAAACTGTATACTAATGAGGCGGGCATGCTCCATGCTCGTGTACTGTAACTCAAAATGTGTGAGACAATAACTGAAGTTGTATGTTGATGTAGATAACTGCAGCAGCCTCTGGGGTGGTTTGATAGTGGAAAATGACAATTATGATGGTGAACATACTCTGAAAAGAGGCGATGACACTTATAATAAGTGTCAATGATGTGTAGGCATTGATGGGCCAACAAATTTCAGAGGTCTTCAGCTAGTAAAAAACAACTACAATAGTCGCAAAGTAAGACCCATTGTAACATGAGATTGTGTTGAAGTCGAATGTCATAGGGGTCAACGATAGCAAAGAGCAATGATGGTTCTCTCTATGTCATCTGAGATGCCTCATTGTAAAGGGAATGAGAGTCAAGATATTGTCTCCCTTCTAGAACATGTGTTGGTGTCGACAGAAAGGGAGACGCGACTCCAAGAAGCAAAAGGGCTTCATGAAATCCATTTGATGAGATCATGAACTACTGAGGAACATGGACGAAGTCAGGAAGGGGTGAGGCTCAAGACTGCCCTTGGTTGGGGAGATATGTGAAGTATGAGTGGCAGCAACCATGAAACTGGATCTAGCGTCAGGGGGACAACTTAACATGGGTTTAAATTGTGCCAAAGGCGTGGAAAAGTAGACAAACTAAGAGATCAGGGGTATATGGATTGTCGGATACTCAGGGTTTATGGATAATGTCAACAAGGGTTAGAGGTAAGGAATGCCCCAACCAAGGGCGACATGGGTTGCTTTTCCAAGAAAATAAGGTCGCCAAGGGCGACAAAAAAATTCTATGTAAATGATGGAAACAGGGGATTTTTACAATTACCAAATCAATAAAGAATAATTTGGGATGAGTGTACAGATATAGAAACGGGTGCTCAAGTGCAATATGGCTTGGCCTGTGAGGGCGCAAGTTGCGTGGAGAATGGGTGGAGGGTGGGGGCCCCTTGGATGGGTTTCTGTATGAGGTAAATGAATGGAGGACAATCTGCAGATGGGAAAACTGATTATGGATGAAATGGAGGGTTAATGATATTGCGGAGGCACAGTCAAAGTTGAACCGTGATGAGATAACTTGGGAGTCCATTGGGAAAGCTAGCAAAATGAGGAGAAGGAGTATGTGGCCGATTCTCGGAAATGCATAAGACTATCGTGACTCCCATCCCTAGGGGCTGAAATAAGAATGAGTGTCAAAGTGCTAAGGGGGACTATGAATGGGACAAATCATGTGGGGAAGAGTGCTTCTGGGTGCCAGTACCGAAAGGCAGCGATGGTGATAGTACTGCAGAGCCGGGTGTGAGGATCCTATAGGAAAATGTCGGAGGGTGTGATTGGGAGATGCAATTGATATTCAGAGGGAATGATTACATGCTCATGTCGATCATATACCTGAAGGGGATGTGCTGGTGTGTGATGACCAAGTACCTGCACACATGAAAACTGAATACCCGACGTGAACAATATATGAAGATAAATAACATATAACAATTATTTGATAATTTTGAACATGAGCATGCGTACTTGGACATGATGTGAAAAAAATTCTCCCCCAGGAAAAGGACTGTGTAAGTGGCCGAAAATGGTTCGGAAAATAGAGCTTATGGGCTCCTGTACCAAAAAATGAAAGTGGGAAAAAGGGCTTAGATATGGACGGTGGGCCCATAATGCCATCCCAGTTGCATTGAAACTATGGGCGATCGGGCGGTAGTTTGGTGGGAGGACATGGACCTCCCCTTTGCTCGAGGATTGATGAAGAAATATAATGAATTACATTCACGGGATCAGTGGTATGGAGTGTCAGAGGAAGCTCAGATAGATATGTGTGGCATTCCACAGCTAATGTGTTGCGGACGTATGGGATAGATGGGCAATGATGAGTGTAATGCCCATATTCTGCACATATGGCACAGATGAAATTGGTTTGCAGCCCTTTATTGCCTCTAGTAGATGATGTTGTGGTAGTACTAGGTGTGCTTGGTGAAGTGACAAGCGAGGTGGTTGATCGAGGGAGTTGGATCAGATTGCATAACTCAAGGAGAGATGGACATCAATTAGTGGGGTGTCCCTCTCTCTCGCAGAGTGCGCAAGGAGGTTGAACTCTAGTAGGAAGTGGAGAGGTAGGCTCCTTCTTCTTCCATCTTCCCCCAGTCGTGGTTGTGGTGCTAGCGATTGGGGGTGAGGGTAGTGTGGTCGGATTTACTTTTGGAATCTGCATTGGGATTCCCTTTGATTGGGGAGGGAGGGATGGTTGAGGAACCATCATAGGTGGGTGTAGATACCATACCAGAATGGCGAGTGTCATGTTGGGAAGGGTGAGGGAAGCGACTACCTGGAATACTTTGACGTCAGGTGGGGGTTAGAAAAAGGGAATTTGGATAATGGTCGGGGGGGCTATCTCCCAAACTAGGATTTTCCCCTGGAGGGGGGGGAGATCCATGATAAGTGGTGTGGTGGTGCTCTCAGGGAACTCCTAAGGTAGTATTTCTTCAACTAATGGAACTTTGATATGGAGAGGGGACTCAGTGATAGGAGTCTTGTCTCCAATGTCTATTCCTTTAGAGGAAACTACACACACTTGCGCTGAAAAAGATGGGCTTAAGAATGGTGGCACTCCCTGATAAGTGCCCAACATGGATGGGTCTTGGAATAATCTAGGGCCAATGTTGAAAATTGGAAAATCATCCAAGCTAACACGGACAAGGGGGAGGATGTTATCGATGTTGGCAGAATGGTTAGGCTTGTAATGTGTAAGCTGGTCGATGGTGACGATCTTCCCATTATGGGGGAACATCATCGTATGAAACACAGAAGAGGTGACCGCCTTCATAACATACATGTAGTTGTGTCCAAACAAGATATTGTAATCAAGTTGGGCATTGATAACTTCAATGTCAATGAGGATGGTTTTTCCCCCAAGTTCTATGGGGAAATTTTGACAAAGCCCTGCGAAAGATGTTGGTCGACCATCGTAAGCTCGAAGGGTGATGGTAGAGGGTACTAGCTCATGGGAGCCAATTTTCTTCCATACGTGTTTAGACATGATGCAGGTGGATGCACCTTCATCGATGATACACTGATAAACGGTGGTGTTTCAAATATTAACTGGTATCTGGAAGGCTACTTGGGCGAGAAGACGTGGTTCTCCGCTATCTGAATAAAATGTGATCAGTTGCGTGTCAGCTGTGTCGATTGCCCCCAAGGAAAAAAGCAAGAATTTTCGTTGTGATGGACAGGTTTGGAGGACCTCCAACACAGACATGGTTGCAGGAGATTGGGCTAAGTCATCAACCAGACTATAACTATGAGAAGCCCTAGCATGAGGGTTATGCACATTCTGCCTTAAAGGCATATGTGGTATGTAGGGAATGGGTTTCGTGTTAGGATGTGGAATCATCGATGGTTGTCAAGTTGTAGCTGGCAGTGTTTCTAAGGTGGTTGGGGTAGATTCGGGAGGCATACCGTATTGATGGTTGCGGGTTTGCAGAAGAATTTCTTCATTGGTGAGGAGGAAACTATGATCAACCAGATTCCCGAGTTGAATGACACCTAGGTTTGGATATTTCCCCATTTGTGGTGGTGCAGGGTTGATCATCTCTTGGTTTTTCATCACACCTTGGTATGGTATGGGGTTTTGCAAAACAGTTGGAGGCAGTGGTTGCAAATACTGTTGTGGGGCCTACTGAGGGGCAGGTGGTGTTGGAGGGCCCTGTGAGTTCATGGATGCCCTCATCTATTGGAGATCAGGAATTTGGGGGCAATGATGAGTACAATGTTCATACTCACCACATATAGCGCAAGGGAAGTTAGTTCGAAGATTGTTGTTCTTCCTTTGTCGTGGTTGATTTTTATTGATGCCCCCTTGGGGATCTTGGTATTGGTTTCCCCCAGCAGGATGGTTGTGGGGGTCATTCCTTCCTAGTCCTGGGTTGTCATTATTTTGGTTTTTTCCTTTCTTCTTATGAGTCGGATTGGCCATATTCAACTATTCAAATGTATGAACCTGTTGAATGGGAAAGGGTTGGACAAAGTTGACGTCAGCATGTGGTTGTCTCGATGGAGGATTAACTGACTGGGGAGGACCAGGAGATGGGAAATAGGGATTGTTTTGTGGATAGGATCCATATGGCGTATAGGAAGTAGAGGTACTTCCACTACTACTAGGGTTATATACAGGGGTTGGGGGTGGACCCATACTGGATTGAGAGACCGGATACAACATGGGTACTGGTGGGGGTGCCCCTAATGACTGAGGGGGAACAACAAGATATGACTGTTGGTAAGGGGGAGGAGGGTAATAAGGAGGTCCTCCATACATTGGTGGGTATTGGGGTGTACCGTACATAGGTAGTGGTTGGGTGTACAGATTGTGGTGTGTTGTGGTACCAATCAATCCATCTGCTAAGTGAGACATCCCAGGTTTGTCCTGGCTGAATGGTATGGGTCTCGGGGCATCAGGTAGTACTATGTATAAGTATCCTAACTGTGCATAAATAAGGTTATGTTGTTGAGCCTTGTTGATGGATTCCTCTTCCGTTTGGGGGAATGTGGAGGCCACATATTTGGTAAGGAGGGAGACGAGTGATCTGAGAAACCAATCAAGGCATTGTTGTTTGGTGGTTTTTGCTTTGCATAAACTACGTCACCGACGCCATTCATGAATGTGGTTAGCAATATGTGTGGCTGATATTTGTTTAAACTCTGAGAGCAGTTCGAGAACATTGTCATGAAAAATTGGTAGTTTAAAGAAGGTAAAAAATTCTTTGGCCAAGGATTCAAAAGTCGCATGGGACCCTGATTTTTCGTCTACATACCACTTGGTTAATGGGCCTGTGAGTGTGCACTGAAATAACCTTAATCAGACGGAGTCATCCATGATGTTGTTTGAAGAGCACCATAAATGGAAATTCATGATGTGGTTGGCAGGATCATCTCCTGCCTTGCATTCAAACTTGGGAATGTCTTAAGGTAGTTTGGTAGGCATTGCAGGCCATGTGGGTTCGTGCAATATAGGATCGTTGGTGAGCTTACTCAGATTCGGTATGTTGAGGGAAAACAAGTATGGCATCTAGAGTGGCGTTGGAGGATTAGTTTCTGCCATAGTGTGAGGGGTTTGTGTACCTGACCCTTGAGGGGGGTTAGGTGGGGTTGTACTTCCCCCTTGGGAAGAAGTTTGCCCCCTGCTTCCTTTTAAAGGAGAGCTAGTGGATGGTTGACCTTAGGAAGTGGACCCAAGTAAAGTGGAACCAAGCAACACTTATCCCAATATAGTAGCACTCACAGGGGTGTGAGAGGGGCTAGCCGATGAGTTGGCAAGACTACGAACACCTCCTAGAAGAGGAGGGAGGTTCTGCAAGCATCTGGAATGACGGGGATTTTGTGGGTCCCCTATGATGTCTGATTAGAAAAGTGAATGTGTGTGAATGGTGATGAGAGAAAATAAATGAACAAGATTCTTTGTGTAATTTTGTACCTTCACAATATATCTCACAATCGTATGTAATCACAAGGGCATCATACATAAATCAATTGAAAATAAGCATACATGTGGGTGGGTGGATTTTGTCTGCATGGGAGAACAAAAAAAACAAATTCTCATGTCCTAAAAAGGTGTAACGTCCTTCCTCTCAAATAGAACTGGACCTTCCAATAGCACTCAACAGTGGGGTCTGAAGCTACCAGAAGAGGAACTAGTGAAGGATGAAATAATCAATTATAATGAGGGGTAGAGGGTGCATATCATGAAGGATCTGGAAATATTTCCCAATAGCCACACAAAATCTGATCAAGGTGCAATTGCAGCCCACAATTGCCACCTGGGTAGATGTCCTAAAATTTGGCCACTAGGTACCTTGGTCAAAGTGCTAAATTTACATTTTTGGCCTCAAAAATGGGTCACGGACTAGATCCCTTCCAAGAGGTGGGTGCCTCCAGGGGGGACACACAGAACAACTGGACCTCAACCTTCAACCCTTCATGGGTATCTCCTTGCCTTATGGTGTAGGAACACTTGAATTTGAGGATTTTAAAGTTCCCTATTTGTCAATTTCTAATGTTTGAAGATGTGAGAACCAGATAACGGGGAGTTATTTGGATGCCTATCCCCGAGATCCTACCTAGACTAAGAAATTATTTTGGCACTGTTATCCCCGATTTCATGGGATAACTAGGAGATCATGTCTCGAGGCCCACAGATCCTAGACATGGAGTACCAAGAGCAGGATTGACCTGAGCATGGCCCTGGAGGGCCCATCCTTCTTCTTCTTCATCAGATCTGTCTTGTTAGCAGTACCAGCATCCATCACCATCAGCATTGGACTTGCATCAGAGAAGACTCTTGCTCCATGAGGTAATTGGTCCAGGGATCATGGTATGTTCCATGTTTGATCATTGTAACTTTCAGATATATGCATCAGGTTCCTTACATTTCTGACAACTTCTTGGATCTTACACTAACCCACTTGACCATTGTTGGGGGAACTAACGGGGTGCCTTAGCAAGCTTGTACCCATAGGTTTTGGTTAGCCACCAGGGGGGGATTTGAAGAGCCATCGTCCGCTCCCACCATGTTATCATTTTACATATTATCTCCCATACATCCATCCCATTCCCCTAGTCTGGGCATTAGGATGACCTATTTGAGGGGTTACACTTTGTCCTGTGGGAAGAAGGGGCTAAAGGCCCAGGAGGTAAAAGCAGCTGGTAAAAGATAAAAGTCATAAGAGGTAAAACCTGGAGATGCCTCGCCCAGAGTTCCTTGAGAAGGTAATAAAAGGCCTCTCGATAAGAAACAAAAGGGACCTGAAGAAAAATAATAAAACAAGACCTAACCAAGAGGATGGGAGGTCTCATCACGAGCCGGCCCATTATGTTCATAGGTATCTAGCAGTATGACATTGCCATTATCTGG
>ML801219.1:55679-66535 GCA_009831015.1 Picea engelmannii | reverse complement strand
AGGTCTCATCACGAGCCGGCCCATTATGTTCATAGGTATCTAGCAGTATGACATTGCCATTATCTGGTCACCATGCCAGGGCAATGACCCTTGGTTGTATGACCAAGGGAAAGGGGGTCTCATCACGACCCAGCCTTATCATTTCTGTGAAAATACTCATGGGTAACACTATTAGCTCTGGTCACCACGCCAAGGCAGTGTCCTCTGGTCAAATCTTGAAGCAAAAAGAAAGAAAAAATCAATAAATAAAGAAAGAATAAAGGCAATAAAGAGGCTTGAAAAAAACTGCATCTATGATAGGTACAGCTCGCCTCCAACAAAGGCACCCACGGATGATACCTGCCCCTGATCTTCACTATGTCTGGACATCCTTAGACCATATCACCTCGTATTACATGGCTTGAATAATGTCCTTTGGGAACTTTCCTTTTCTTATGGATATTGGCCCAATAGGTCATCTTATCTTTTTTCTTCAGCTTTGTATAGTAGATCAATGTAATATCTTTGAGCTATTAGAGGATATCCTAGGGGTCTTATGCATATATTTGATCAAATTAATGATGAAATATGATTGACAATGCTATGATCTCGAGGACTAATGAGCCCATGGAGGGTGAATTTTTTGATGTGCAGGACCATCCCCGACGGACAAGTACCAGTGGACCGGTACACATGGGGAGATGATTAGCTCGGACCTCCATGGGGCTAAAGAGCGCATCAGATGGTTGTTGGGATCCCATCAGTGGTAGAGACAGGACAGTGGTATGATGAGCCTTTGCACACGAAGAAAAGAAGGACGTTCCACCTAGGACACTTCGGCTGAGCCCAGCCTAGGGGGGATGACCCACTTCAGATGGAACATTTTCCTCTTGATGGACAGGACGTCCCCTAGGAGATCTAGACATCACCTTGAGCATGTGACAGTTTGATGGATTATTGGCACCTGTGGCAGCTTGGAGGAGCCCTAAAAGGGCTAACGCCTGACTTCTGGATGTTGGACTAGCCCGAAAAGGACCAACGTCTCCCTCAGAAGGGCTTGACGTCCCACCTTTTGCTCATTTTGTGTCTTTTACTTAACAGTTAATGTAAAAATAGTCTAATTTTTGTAGTCAGCCTTGTCGGTTGTTTTAATGACCTATTTTGTAAATTAAAGGTCATGGAATGATATATATTGAGGATGTTTTTCCCTCATTTGGATATAACACAACTCACTCTCTTGTGAGATCTGATTTCTTGCGCCCTACTAGGGTAAAATTGGTGTTTAAGTGAGGCACACTTGTTCTTGGAGGATTTTTCTTGGCATTTCTCTCAAGGAAGGTTTACAACTAGGGTTTTCTCATGCTTTTCTTTATGATATGTAAGTGTTTTTCCTGCAAAACTTCTTGATTGAATGGTTGTAGGTTAGTATTCTTGCATTTACTTATAAATTTGTTGATTTTAAAACCCTAGGTAACAAGCACACAAGTAGGTCATTGTTACATGTCCCCTTGTTGAGAAATAGTTTTTAGCCATTGAAGAAAGAAGATAGAGCCTAGTCGTTGCTACACTTGTCTTCCTTTTTCTGAGCTAGCGTTGAAGTTATAGGTTGAAAAGAGGAGAGGTCCTAGGCCTAGATTGACTACACCTAGGGTTTCACCTTCTAGGGTTTGAAGGCCTTGCCATTGCAACACTTTCTCCCTTAAATTTATACTTTGAGCTAGTCGTTTTGTCAAGTTTATTTAGAGAAGGAGGAAAGAGCACGAGGCCTTGCTTAAGCAACACCAGAGTGAGCCTCTTTCCACTAGGGTTTTGATTCTAGGACCCTACCTTTGCAGCACCATAGAACCCTACCTTCTAGTCTCTAAGTTTTCATCCTCCCGAGACCTTGTGCCCTTTCTTTTGACTCCATATACCCTAAGGCACTAGTTAGGTCTCCAACGTTGAGCCTCTAGTGTACAAAAACTACCTTTAAAACCCTAAATTTAAAACCCTAACTAACATTTGCTAACAAAATAAAGGCTGACGTCATAGTTGAATATCTCATCTTGACGTAGCAAAGGCATAATATAAGCAATTGAATGATGACGTCAAGCATTTATTGAACAAATTATTGATTGGATACACTATTGGCTTAGTCATTTTAATAGATATTGATGAATTGATAATCTTTCATAGGCTAATTAACAAAACGTTGACTTCATCTTGTATCTATTGCATTGCTTATTGAATGAAATCATATAGTTAAAGAAGTACTAACCCTTTGAGTTATAGCCTGCATATATATATATATATATATATATATATTGTGTTGTTATTGTCTTGCTCTGGGTAGGTGTTTTCAACAGGGCCTACACTTATTTTATTGGCTGATCAGCCGGACTATCTGATACTGGTGGTAACCTGCAAGGAGGGAAATCTTAAAACTTGACCTTGTATCCTTTCCCTCTTCAAACCCCAAGTTACCGGGGATGTATCCCCTAGGCTAATCTCCCTAAATAAAAATAACCTCCTCATCGAGGTGACATTGGGTGGGGAAGGTTCCTGTTACGCCAGTTTGTCCTCTATCCTATAGCATGTGACCTAAACTACAAACTGTGCGACAACATTTTGGCACCATTGTCGGGGAACACTGAGTCAATCTTCCTCAATGACAAATATTTTGGTAAGCCTTGCCTCAAAGGCCCTTCTCTTACAAGCTTACCTGGTGACTCTACTAAGACTTTATTCCCCTATTCTTTGATAGTTTTAGGAAAACTATCTAGCGACTCCACAAACCAAAAGGAGATTCAATAATCCTCCTTTAGCTTTCAGAAGGAAGCCTCCTGCAAATTCACCTGTTGTCAAGTCACTTTTTGGAAAGAGACTTCCTTTAAACATGTCTACTTCTCAGACCGGTACTACAAACCCAGTCAACAATCAAAGACAATGGTCATCTACCTTGTTCAAGCCATTAGACATGTCAGCCATACCTGGCTACCCTAGGCAAATGCCACCCAAATATGAAAAGTGGTTACCTAAGTTTACCGGCACTTATGCCACTAGTGCCGAAGAGCATATGAGTAACTTTTGGGCATTTTTTCAGCTTCACCCCATTAGTGATGATGTTGAATATTTAGTTATGGAGTTATTATTTACTACCCTTTATGATGCCACAAGACGTTGGTATCTTGGCCTTTCTGATGGAAGCATCAAAACCATGGATAGACTTGAACAAATCTTCCTCAGAAGGTGGAGTATCAAAGAAGATCCGAACATGCTACTCACCCGACTAAATATCCTTGCCAAGCATGAGAATGAATCTATTTGGGAATTTCATACCAGATTCAAAGCATTACTCCAATGAATTCCCCCAAGCCACCATCTGAAAGATGATTATCTTGTTCACATTTATACTAGATCTTTCAGTGGCCAATTGGGGTATATTATTAGAGACAAACACCCTCAATCCATTCAAGAATCCCAAGAGCTCGCAACCAATATTGAAGGAAATTTCCTTTCATCCAAGATTGAGCCCTTTGCTAACCCTAGAGGGAGAATAGACACCAAGCAGAAAGTGGTACACAATGCTGATCCTACTTCGGATCTCTGCACCAGTATTAGTAAGCTACAAGATTCAGTGGATAGCATCATGAAGAATCAAGAAGAAATGATGAACTGGATCGTTAGACTTGAAAAGTCCCAGACCCAGGCACCTAGACCTCCATTCAAAGGGCCATTCCAGAAAGGGAACCAAACCTACAAGCTGAGGAATGAAAATGAAGTCCCAAATACTCTGGCCCCTACAAACATCATTGATGAAAATCCTTGGTGCCTGGAATGCAGTGAAGCACATTGGGAGAATGAGTGTCCTTATAACGCCAGCCAGCAATAAGTCAACAATCTGGACTGCTTTTTGAGTTTCCCTCAAATAAATATAACTGATATAGAACATCAGCAGGCCCTGAAGGAAGCAGCCAGAGAAACAAGACTAGCAATAATTAACAACTTTGACTAGGAGTCACGAGAAAAGCTTAAAAAGCAAGAAGTGCAAGTATACCGGAGAAAGAATCCAAAGCAACCTGCCACTGATCAGCCAAATTCTCCTGAGGTTCTTCCTCCCAAGACATCCAAAGCTGATAAAATTACCCTTGATTTTGATTTTGAAGGAGCTTTGTCGAAGATACATGTGAATGTTCCCTTAAAAGAAGAAATTAAGATCCCTTCTATTAAAGAACGCTTTAATACCTTCTTTTCGGGAATGGCTGAGCCTATGGACCCCCCAATTATGTTGCAAGCTGACCACTTTAGGATCTAGTATGGTGAAAATCCACCTTTCTTCATGACTCTTATGATGAACAATAAGTACCTTAACAATTGCACGTTGGATACAGGTGTTGGTGCAAATATGATGTCTCTTAAAGTCATGCAACAAATGGGCCTGAAAGTAACTAGGACTTACAGAAATGTGTGTGGATTTGAATCCAAAGAAATACCCACAGATGGTGTAGTTGAATATGTCAAAGTGCAATTAAAAGAATTCCCTGAGAAGACCGTCCACATAGAGATTATAGTGGTTGATGTCCCAGACGTGTGGGGGATGTTGTTGTCTAGGAAGTTTGGTGCAATGATAGGCGGGTCCCTTGAAATGGATCTCACCTTTTTGCGGTTACCTTTGAAAGATGGAACAACTGGACGTTTACTCAATGTGCCAATAACTGGAAACCACATACAAGATGTCGTTCCTTCCATAAATGAAGTATAGAAAGATGTGATACAAACTCTTCAAGAATATTCTCCAGAAGATATGCCATTTGCTACAGAAGAAGATTTTGACCAGATTGAGTGGCCAAGAAAGAGGAATACCAGCAACTCCTAGATCAGTTTTAGAACAAGGAGGTAGGGACGGTGAAGATACTAAAAAGAAATAAGGATGAAGAAGACGTGCAAATCCATCCGTCCCAACAGGAAGTTTTTACACCAGAAGCCCACCCACCTCCCTCAGTACAATACACCAGGGTTGTTTAAGGAACAACCAAACACAAGATCTGAAAATAAAAGGAGGGGGAGTTGGTATGGATGTGGAATACTCAGAAAGGAGAGCCAACTAATGTAAAAGGAAGTACACAATCATGGCTCAGACCTTTCAAGGTCGAGATGGAATCAGTTGATAACTCGTACTATTTGTCCACCTTGGAAGGAAGAAGGCACCCATTACCCATTAGCGGATGCCTCCTCAAACCCCACCAAGGTGGTGGGACATGACTGTACAGGTAAGTATGAGTAGGTAGTCATTTTTCGTGTACTATACCATCTACATTTCATGTTCGTTTCCTCATATGCATATTGTTTGCTTTATTTCATATATACAGGTTATATTTTGCGGGGTGGCAATACCACCCCACCTTTGTTGTTGATGCACCTTTTCGAGTGTGAGAAGGTATGCAGTTTTATGCCTGAGATGTTGAGGTTCTCATGCTCTCTACGGTGAGCACATGCCCCCGAGTTGGAGCCAGATGTTACTCCCGATTTCATGGGATAACTAGGAGATCATGTCTCGAGGTCCACAGGTCCTAGACATGGAGTACCAAGAGCAGGATTGACCTGAGCATGGCCCTGGAGGGCCCATTCTTCTTCTTCTTCGTCAGATCTATCCTGTCAGTAGCAGCAGCATCCATCACCATCGGCATTGGACTTGCATCAAAGAAGACTCTTGCTCCATGACGTAATTGGTCCAGGTATCATGGTATGTGCCATGTTTGCTCATTATAACTTTCAGATATATGCATCAGGTTCCTTACATTTCTGACAACTGCTTGGATCTTACACTAACCCACTTGACCATTGTTGGGGGAACTAACGGGGTGCCCTAGCAAGCTTGTACCCATAGGTTTTGGTTAGACACCAGGGGGGATTTGAAGAGCCATCGTCCTCTCCCACCATTTTATCATTTTACATCTTATCTCCCATACATCCATCCCATTCCCCTAGTCCAAGCATTAGGATGACCTATTTGAGGGGTTACACTTTGTCCTATGGGAAGAAGGGGCTAAAGGCCCAGGAGGTAAAAACAGCTGGTAAAAGATAAAAGCCATAGGAAGTAAAACCTAGAGATGCCTTGCCCAGGGATCCCCGAGAAGGCAATAAAAGGCCTCTCAATAAGAAACAAAAGGGACCCGAAGAAAAATAATAAAACAAGAACTAACCAAGAGGATGGGAGGTCTCATCACAAGCCGACCCATTATGTTCATAAGTATCTAGCAGTATGACATTGCCATTATTTGGTCACCACGCCAGGGCAATGACCCTTAGTTGCATGACCAAGGGAAAGGGGGTCTCATCACGATCCAGCCTTATCATTTATGCGAAAATAATCATGGGTAACAGTGTCATCTCTGGTCACCACTCCAAGGCAGTGTCCTCTGGTCAAATATTGAAGAAAAAAAGAAATAAAACAACAATAAATAAAGAAAGAATAAAGGCAATAAAGAGGCTTGAAAAAAACTGCATCCATGACAGGTACAACTCGCCTCCTACAAAGGCACCCATGGATGATACCTGCCCCTGGTCTTCACTATATCTAGATATCCTTAGACCATATCACCTCTTATTACATGTCTTGAATAATTTCCTTTGGGAACTTTCCTTTTCTTATGGATATTGGCCCAATAGGTCATCTTATCTTTTTTCTTCAGCTTTGTATAGTAGATCAGTGTAATATCTTAGAGCTATTAGAGGATATGCTAGGGGTCTTATGCATGTATTTGATAAAATTAATGATGAAATATGATTGACATTGCTATGATCTCGAGGACTAATGAGCCCATGGAGGGCGAAGATTTTGATGTGCAGGACCATGCCCGACGGACAGGTACCAGTGGACCGGTACACATGGGGAGATGATTAGCTCAGACCTCCATGGGGCTGAAGAGCCCATCAGATGGTTGTTGGGATCCCATCAGTGGTAGATAAAGGACAGTGGTATGATGAGCCTTTGCACACGAAGAAAAGAAGGATGTTCCGCCCAGGACACTTTGGCTGAGCCCAGCCTAGGGGGATGACCCACTTCAGATGGAACGTTTTCCTCTCGATGGACAGGACGTCACCCAGGAGATCTAGATGTCACCTTGAGCGTGTGACAGTTTGATGGATTATTGGCACGTGTGGCAGCTTGGAGGAGCCCTAGAAGGGCTAACGCCTAACTTCTGGATGTTGTACTAGCCCAAAAAGGGCCAACGTCTCCCTCAGAAGGGCTTGACGTCCAACCTTTTGCTCATCTTGTGTCTTTTACTTAGCAGTTAATGTAAAAACAATGTAATTTTTGTAGTCAGCCTTGTCGGTTGTTTTAATGACCTATTTTGTAAATTAAAGGTCATGGAATGATATATATTGAGGATTTTTTTCCCTCATTTGGATATAACACAACTCACTGTCTTGTTAGATCTGATTTCTTGCGCCCTACTAGGGTAAATTTGGTATTTAAGTGAGGTGCACTTGTTCTTGGAGGATTTTTCTTGGCATTTATGGCATTTCTCTCAAGGAAGGTTTACAACTAGGGTTTGCTCATGCTTTTATTCATGATATGTAAGTGTTTTTCCTGCAAAACTTCTTGATTGAATGGTTGTAGGTTAGTATTCTTGCATTTACTTATAAATTTGTTGATTTTAAAACCCTAGGTAACAAGCACACAAGTAGGTCATTGTTACATGTCCCCTTGTTGAGAAATAGTTTTTAGCCATTCAAGAAAGAAGATAGAGCCTAGCTATTGCTACACTTGTCTTCCTTTTTCTGAGCTAGCGTTGAAGTTATAGGTTGAAAAGAGGATACGTCCTAGGCCTAGATTGACTACACCTAGGGTTTCACCTTCTATGGTTTGAAGTCCTTGCCATTGCAACACTTTCTCCCTTAAATTTATACTTTGAGCTAGCCATTTTGTCAAGTTTATTTAGAGAATGAGGAAAGAGCACGAGACCTTTCTTAAGCAACCCCGGAGTGAGCCTCTTTCCCCTAGGGTTTTGATATTAGGGCCCTACCTTTGCAGCACCATAGAACCCTACCTTCTATTCTCTAAGTTTTCATCCTTCCGAGACCTTGTGCCCTTGCTTTTGACTCGATATACCCTAAGGCACTGGTTAGATCTCCAACGTTGAGCCTCTAGTGTACAAAAACTACCTTTAAAACCCTAAATTTAAAACCCTAACTAACATTTGCTAACAAAATAAAGGCTGACGTCATAGTTGAATATCTCATCTTGACACAGCAAAGGCATAATATAAGCAATTGAATGATGACGTCAAGCATTTATTGAACAAATTATTGATTGGATACACTATTGGCTTGGTCATTTTAATAGATATTGATGAATTGATAATCTTTCATAGGCTAATTAACAAAACGTTGACTTCATCTTGTATCTATTGCATTGCTTATTGAATAAAATCAGATAGTTAAAGTAGTACTAACCCTTTGTGTTTTCAACAGGGCCTACACTTCTTTTATTGGTTGATTAGTCGGACTATCTGATATTGGTGGTAACCTGCGAGGAGGGAAATCTTAAAACTTGACCTTGTATCATTTGCCTCTTCAAACCCCAGGTTACCGGGAACGTCTCCCCTGGGATAAACTCCCGAAACAAAAAGAACCTCCCCATCGAGGTGACATTGGGTGGTGAAGGTTCCTGTTATGCCAGTTTGTCCTCTATGATGTAACCTGTGACCTAAAGTACAAACTGTGCGACAACAGGCACCTCCTATGGAGGAAAACTTAGTGAGTTTTTAGAAAATTTTAGATGTGGTTGTTTGAGATATTGGGGGTGTGAACCAATCTTGTTTAAATTAAGTGGGAGTGGATAGTTCCTTCAAGAAAAGGGTGAGGCATTTCATAATCCCTTTGGAGGAAACTTACTTCAACCTCCACAATTCAAGATGAAACTATGTGAGTGAGTGTGTGTGAGCAAGTGATAATGTGTGCCTAAATTTTTTAATAAGTTAGGTGTCACTTTGCAGCATGTGGACTTCGTGTGGTCCTTACAAGTCTTGATTACCTATCTTACTAGATGCCATTGGTATAATCTTGCGGAATTTTAAAGTCCCTATAGAACTAGCATGTGGACATGTGGGTCCTTACCAAACCTTTAAACTCCCTTAATGTTAATTAATATAAGAAAGCTTCAAAAGACTATCTTAGATTGTGGACATGTGGGCATGTATGGGCCCATTACAATAATCTTTAAAATCCCCTAGTGATGTAAACTAAGAAAGTAGCTTCAAACTATCATATCTTTGCAACATGTGGGCATGTATGGGCCCTTACAAATTTAAGATGTTTAAAAAAGAAACTAAGAGGGGGCCCTAGGGGGGCTTTGTCCTCTCCTAAAGATTTTATTTTTGAAGGGAGATGAAATTTTCCCTCAATCATTTTTATGATTCTCAAGATCGCTCTATGGTGCAAGAGAAGAGCATACTCAATGTTTCATACAAAAAACATATTTCAAAAATATGAGATCCCTCTCATAATTTTCTACCATTGCATGCATTAGTTATCGATCTTCATTATTGGCTTACACACATTGTCATATCCAAGACATACCTACCTACAATTATATCATTCCTGAAATATTTGTTATTCAACTAATCAATAGTGAGCATTCATGCATATAATCTTCCACTACAACATTCACAACAACACATGAATTAATCTTATAATTATGACACAACAATAATTTTGTATTACTTTCAAATGTAAGCATATTAAAGGAAATGAAACAACATTCACTCTATATATGCATCACTAGCACAAACAAGCCTTCACACAATGCAATCAAATATTGGTGCCAATAGTCATGGATACATAATCACAATTTATGCATCATCATAGTCTAATCATGCACATTTACACCTTCTTCATATTCACCACACTAACTCTTTGCACAACAATGAATACCATATTATACCAATACCATATTCCATATTCATCCATCCTTCTATATGCATTCTAGATCATATATACCTATACTTGCATCCTTCTATATTCATCTTCGCATCTTCCATGCACCTATACTTGCACCGCTATCGTCATCACCATATATCCCATGCCATACAATCCACTTGAAAAAATCTCTAAACTCTTCAACACACCTATACACCTTCCTCTTTAGTCACAACACAAGGAATGTACCCTCCCTTCACTACTCAATAGTCCCTATAGAGTACTAAAATACCTCTCCTTTCATTGTTTAATGGTCGTCAAGAAACCCTTCCATGTCTTAACCAACTCAACATAACATTTTTTTATATGAATACAATAAAAGATTATAATAACCTTTACATATCCAAGGATTCTTTATTTTACCATACCCTTACCTAAGTATAAATCACATAAATGCTTTCTAATGTCATTATAAACATATCATTTAAGATATCAAATCATGATGGATCTAGTTCCCTTTAGCACACTTGCAATATTGGCATGACCAATTCATAAATATATGGTTACCATCAACATCTCAGAGGTTACTTGATCAGTTTTTGCCTACTAGGAGCTCACATGACCCCTTCATCAACCTCATGACAAGCATCTCTTATGTCCTCTTTCTTTCCTCATGAGGTTGACTATCATAGGAAAATGGATCATCCACATCTTCAATTATTCCTGGTTACACAACAAACAACAACCACATTAAACATCATGCCATACTCATTGCATACATAACAACATGTCATATTTAACCAATATGCATTATCACATATATGCTCAAGATTATTTAAAGGCTCATTCTATCACATATTATCCATCAATGTATTCCCTAATGCATACATATTCTAGTTATTTTACATTTCAACAACAATCATATGCCTTATTCATTTATACATAGAAATATTCTCAATCTAAAAAAATATAAT
>ML801219.1:24103-38659 GCA_009831015.1 Picea engelmannii | reverse complement strand
TGGTTATGTCCTTCTTCAAGGAAGGTCATGCACCAACAAAATACTTGATAGAGGATCAAGTAGCCCCAGAACTTTTTCTGGGGTCTTATCCACCAAGGTCAAAGACCAAGGATCAACCCATGCCATATGCATGGGTACCCTAGGCATATCCAGGGGCCCTAGGATTATCTAGGGGCTTTAACTTCTTGGTCCTAGACCAAGAACCCCAGTCATATACTGGGGGGGCTCTCGGGGGTCTTTATTTGATCCGGATTATTTTCGGCACGAAATGAGAGCGGAGATATAACATAGAAATATTCAGAGATATTGCAAGAGAGACAACAATATAACAGAGATATAGCGGAAATATAAAAAGAGTCACAGATATACAGTAATACATTATTTCTATTAATGAAATAAATGTACAGAGACTGCAAAAGTACAGAGTGAAAGACTCGCTAGAATGGTGGCAGCTTATCTCTGAGAAGAGATGTGACGGCTACTCGCATCCGTGAGAAGATGATTACAATGAGTCTCTAGAGGCCTTTTTACAATAGACAAGAATTCCAAAAGTCATAAACATCCAAAAACCTAACCCTAGGAGATGAAGCGCCAAAAGTCATGTGGGCCCCGTTTGGGTAAGTTAGTACATCAACTTCCTGGGGTCGTAACTTTTGCATACGATCTCCGTTTTAGGCGTGTGATAGCTCGTTGGAAAGGTATCATCGAGGAGATTCATTTTGGGGGCTCAATCATGCCTTTGGATATCATTTAGAACCTCGATCTCAAAAAACCTTCATTTAGGCCCTCAAAATGGCCCCGGAAGTTAAAACCTGCTAAAAATAGTAAATTGCCAAAATGGCCAGAAAACTGTTTTGAGCCATTTGGAAATGGTGGGTGGCCATCAATATCCACCTGGATCATTATTGCTTGGTTCTAGACCAAGAACCCCGGTCGTATACTGGGGGCCCTAACAAGGGTTTTTTTCCATGGCACTGACTATTTGGTCCCATACCAATTACCCCAGGAGTGCATTGGGGGCCCTAGATCTCGTCTAGGGTATTAGCCATCCTCTAGGAGAATGTCTCTTGAATCTACTTATAAATTTAACACTCCCTCTCAGTAAGAGAGGCATTCTCAGCTACACCAAGATTGTCATGAAAGTATACAAACTTTGTCAAAGACAGTGGCTTGGTGAAAATGTTTGTTGTATGTTCTGCTGTCGGAACATACTGAATGCTGAGAACGTTCTTCCGAACCATGTCCCAGACATAATGATATCTCATCTCAATGTGTTTCGATCTATCATGAAACACAGGGTTCTCAGTGAGCTTTATACAGCTCTGATTTCCACAGTGGATGACTGTGGGTTCAAGCTCTGAATTGAACAAGTCTAAAAGTAGCTTCCTGAGCCACACTACTTCTCTGCCAGCAGCACTAGCAGCAATGTATTCTACCTCTACGGTGCTTTGGGCTACGGAGCCATGTTTCCTGCTGGACCAAGAAATAATAGTTGAACCCAAACTGAAGCAATATCCGGAAGTACTCTTCTGGTCCACTGCACTGCCCATCCAATCTAAATCTGTAAAGCCATGGAGCATCGCACCTCCACTGGATGTGTATCTGAGACCATAAGTTGTAGTCCCCCGAACATATCTCAGGATATTTTTTACTGCAACCATATGTATATGTTTAGGTTCACACATGAATTGGCTAAGAGCATTTACAGCATAACAGATGNGTCAGGTCTCGTATGTATGAGATACATCAAGGATCCAATGATCTGTTGATATAAGGTGGGGTCTTCTGGATCTGAGCCTGTGACTTGATCTTGGAGTTTCTTTAAGTTAGAGATCATTGGAGTCGTCATGGACTTACATTCCATCATGCCAAATCTGCGAAGTATATCAACTGCATATTTACTCTATGAGAGAAAGATCTCTCCTGGTTTCTGCCAAACTTCCAAGCCTAAAAAGTAGTGCATGAGCCCCAAATCTTTCATTTCAAATTCTTCAGAAAGCTCCCTCTTAGTTTGAGCTATCAAGGTTTCATCTCCAGTGAGGAACAGATCATCCACATATAAGACTAAGATAATTGGATGATTTTGAATGATCTTTATATAAATATTTGGATCTACTATGCTCTCGAAGAATCCAAGACTTTGTAGAAAGTTGTCTATTCTACCATACCAAGCTCTTGGAGCTTGTTTCAACCCATACAGAGCTTTCTTGAGTTTACATACATGAGATCTTTTATCATGTATCACGAAACCTTCAGGTTTTTCAATGTAAACCTCTTGTTCAACTTCACTGTTAAGAAAAGCAGTCTTAACGTCCATCTGGTGAAGTTTCCAACCAAAAACTGCTGCAAGTGAAATAATGATTCTGGTGGAAGAATACCTGGCAACTGGAGAAAAAATCTCATCATAGTCAATTCCTTCTTTCTGAGAGAAACCACGAGCCACAAATCTCGTTTTGTATTTCTCAACGCTGCCATCTGCTGCATGCTTTATCTTATAAAGACATTTTGAAGTCACTATAGATTTACCATGAGGTCTAGGAACTATGGTCCATACATCATTCTTCAAAATAGAATCATATTATTTGTTCATAGCATCTTTCCATACTTGATGTTTGAAAGCATCAGCAAAGGTGGAAGGTTCTGAGTCAATTACAGTATTTAATTGAGCTATGAGACCGGAGTCTTATCTGGTTTCTTGCTTTCTCTGAAGGTGCCCTTCGAAGCTAAGTGCTTTTCTGCTTCTTTCAATATCTCTCGGCACCAAGCTAGTTTCCTTTTGATAGGAGGTAACTCCATTGGAAATTCAATAGAGTCCCTTGACGGATCTACCACAGTTTCAGAGGTTTCCTCCCTCTGCTCATCTAGAGGAGAAGAATCAAATGGTGGAGCTTCCTACTCCTCTGAATCACATGGAATATCTCTAGTCCGACGAAATGTGGTTTCTTCATGAAATGTCACATCTCTGGTTACTTCAATGAACTTTTGGCTAGGGATATAAATCCTGTAGGCTTTTGAGGTCTCACTGTATCCCACAAAAATTCATTTCTTACCGGAGGGCTCTAGTTTAGTCCTCTTCTCTTTTGGAATGTGTATATAAACTGAACTGCCAAAGATTCTTAAATGCTCAACAGAGGGTTTACACCCGGTGAAAACTTCTTCAGGAGTTTTCGCTTCAAGGACTTTTTGAGGACATCTATTATGTATGTACACTGTTGCACTGACAGCCTCAACCCAAAGTGATAGAAGCAAGTTCTGATCATGCATCATGGACTTGGCTGCTTCACAGATAGTTCTATTCTTTCGTTCAACTACACCATTTTGTTGAGGGTTGTATGGCACTGTCATCTCCCTCTTAATTCCAAAAGCTTGACATAGTTCATCATATTTGAGGGAGTCAAATTCTTTACCGTTGTCTATTCTGAAAAGTCGGATGTGTCTTCCTGTTTGATTTTCAACAAGATTCTTGAAGTTCTGAAATCTGCTAAAAGATTCATCTTTAGTATTTAAGAAATAAATCGAAGTTTTACGTGAGAAATCATCAATAAAAATAATATAATAGACACAACCATTCATAGAGGGTGCAGACATATGACCACAAAGATCAGAATGGATTAAGTCCAAAATTCCATATGATTTTCTGTTACTGAGAGGATAAGGTTTCTTTATGTTCTTACCAAGTGAACAACCTTTACAGACACTATTATGCTCAACAAAAAATACTAGCATACCTGTCACCATCTTTTGCAAACCTGGAAGTGCATTGTAATTTAGGTGTCCAAGTCTCCTGTGCTAAAGCTCGTAGGGATTGATCGTCTCATGTACTAGAGCTTGAACAACTTGACCTAAAAGCTTGTAAAGTCCAAACTCACGAGTTCCAATGGTTATAGAAGTACTTAAATCTTCATTTGAGGACCATAAAAGGGCTTTAACTTTTGAAAAAACTAGTAAATAACCTTTACTTTCTAAGACTGGAACAGAAATTAAATTTTTCTTTAAACTAGGTACATAAAGAATTTCATCATTGTGAAAGATATTACCTGAGAGAAACTGGAAAGAGGTAGAGCCAAAACCTTTTATGTCATAGGTGTCGTCATCACCTAGCTCAACCTTTGCTTTGAATTTCTTATCTTACTAATTTGCAAGGTTATGTTTGAAGCCGGTCACGTGTTTGGAAGCACCACTGTCTATTAGCCAAATCTCCTCTGATTTGGTGATAGTGCCGGAAAGAGTTAAGATGAGGTAGTATTCCTTCTGTGATTCTTTCTCTTTAGTGGCAGCCCTGGTTTGTCTTCTTTGAGGCTCCTCTTGGGGTTTAGCCTCTTTAGTGGCAACTGAGGCTTGAAATCTTCCTTTTCTTCTCTGTTGAGAGGGAGGACTCTTGCAATCTTTTGCATAATGTCCTAGCCTATTGCAGTTAAAACATTTAACTTTAGATAAATGAGGATTGAGATGAGAGAGCTTACCTTTGGGTTTCTTACCTTTTCCTTTTGACTTCGGGAACTTCTTCCATTTCTTGGTCTTTGTTGCAAGGGCATGATCTTGTAGGATAGGATAGTCATTTCTGTTGTTTAGTCTTCCTTCTTCTTCTAAGCAGTCATGCCACAATATTTCAAAATTAGGTTGGGATTCTCTTCCATTCACTGATGCAAGAAAAACTCCCCAAGCAGCAGGAATTCCATCAATAGTTGTTTGAACTAGGTCATCATCATCTACAGGAACTCTTATTGCAATAAGCTGATCTTTAGTTTGAGAAATTTTAGAGAAGAAAGTGGAAACTGTATCATCCTTTCCCATTTTCAAAGTACGTAATTGTTTCTTCAGGACTCTTTTCTGAGTAGGTGCCTTCTTTTCATAGAGGTTTCCCAAAGCATCAAAGAACTCTTTGGTAGTCCTTAATTGACCAATTAAGGGCATCATGTTGTCTTTGATAGAATAAAAAATGGTTCTTTTAACCTTGGTTTGTTTCCTCTTATACGCTGCCCTAGCTGTGTTTGTAGTAGGTTCTTCGATCTCTCTAGTGATATAATCTTCTAGATCATTTTCTTCAAGTATGTTTATTATTCTGTATTTCCAGGCATTAAAGTTTACAGCCCCTACAAGTCTGTCTTTAGCTTTAACTGATAAGGAAGTCATGTTTGAATATGTGCTAGATTAGATGACTGTAATCTGCAAAACAACCCTAACAAAGTGGATCTGTGTAGGCTCAAGATTAGGTTCTTGAGCTCTGTTTACACCCTTAGCTCTAATACCATGTTAGAATTAGGGCAATGAAGCAGAACAGTAGTATCTTTTTAATTTCAGTGAATAGCAAACAACTAGATCTAAGGTTCAACAAACTCAAAGCACTTTAACTAGTATTCAGATCTAGGAGATCTAAAGAGAGACAGTAATAAACTCAGTAAATATTAGATCTGAAGATCAAAAGTAAAACTCATATCTATTGTTCAATAGTTAAACAAGAACTCTACTAAATGGACAGTGAATAGATCAGAATAAGAACAAACAGTGAAATAGATCTATAAAGATGAACTCAAAACATTACACAGATCTGCAGATCTAAAGCTAATCTGATCATTAAACAGTAAACCAACAAAGCTAACTAGATCAAACAGTACTGAAGTAAAAATCAAGTCCAGATCTGGAAGAGATAAATAGGTAGCATACCTTGTCTTGAAACCTTACCTTTGAAGAAGTTACAACAACCACAGGAGATGTAGAACCATTTATATTATGCTCAGACAAGGTCCAGTTCATAGATCCATCATATGAAGTGGATCTCTTGCCAGAATATGAAAAACTTTCTTGCCACCAAAAAAAAGATAGAACCAAGAGCCCTCACAAAGAAAAACCCTCAAACAGCAGGAGGTTAAAACGTTCACAACCCTACACAAGTAAACTGTGGATAAACCCTATTACAACTGAAGATAGGAGGTCGTACCCAAAGGCATACCACAGCAAGAAGTAGGTCACAGACTAAAGGCACGACAGACAACAGATGAGAGAAGACTGCAACCTATTGGATCACCATACAACAATAGAAGGAGAGGTCGCAGCTTGTAGGCACCTCACACAGCAGAGTAGAAGAGGACCAAACCCTAGAACTCATCCACAATAGAAAAAGGAAAGGGCCGCACTCTAAAACTCAGCCACGATAGATGGGAGAAAGGAGTTGCACCCTCCACATAGATTTATCACAGCCCACACAAGGAGAGGTCGCACTCTAACAAGTTTACCACAGTTGGAAGGAGAAGGGTAGCACCCCACAGTCAGCACTCAAAAGAAGCCATAGCCACACCACAACATTCTGCAACAAAAAATTAGAAGAGGCTGCAACAAGAATACTTCACTCACAGCAAAAGAGGGCCGCAACTTCAACAGCAGAGAGGAGTTGCAGCTAGGAGAGGTCTGAACATACTTAGAAACAAGTGATACAAGAGGTGAGTGATATGAGAGGGGAGGTTCTATTTTATAGTTTGGGTTAGGGAAAAGTTAGATTAAAAATATTATTAAAATATCATGTTTAAATTAGGTAATTTAAACATGATATAATTTAAATCTAATTTACCCTTAAAACATAAAAACCCCAAACCAACACAAGTAAAGGTATGGGAGGGTTAGCAAGGTGGCAATACTCATTCCTTAAGTTTTCATGGTGAACTTATTACTTAATCATCATTGCATATGGGACTTATCACTCATGTGGTTATGTCCTTCTTCAAGGAAGGTCATGCACCAAAAAAATACTTGATAGAGGATCAAGTAGCCCCAGAACTTTTTATGGGGTCTTATCCACCAAGGTCAAAGACCAAGGATCAAACCATGCCATATGCATGGGTACCTTGGACATTTCCATGGGCCCTGGCCTTATCTAGGGGCTTTAACTGCATGGTCCTAGACCAAGAACCCCAGTCGTATACTGGGGGCCCTCTCATGGGTCTTTACTGCTTGGTTCTAGACCAAGAACCCCAATCGTATACTGGGGGCCCTAACAAGGGTCTTTTGCCATGGCACTAACTGTTTGGTCCCAGACCAAGTACCCCAGGAGTGCACTGGGGGCCCTAGATCTCATCTAGGGTCTTAGCCATCCTCTAGGAGAATGGCTCTTGCAGCTGCTTATAAATTTAACAGACATAAAATTGTATATACAGTTTTATTTCCAAAAAGTTAAAGCATAATTATATTAGTATTTTAATTGTATTTTTTTAAATGATTTTTATTTTAAAATATAATATTTTATTGTAAATAATATATAATTGATAGACTTGAAATTAGAAGAAGAGAAAGAAATTGGTTTTTTTGAGGGGAAGCTACTCAATGGGTATTTTATTAAATCAATGAGGAGTACAATATATAGGATGATATTAGGTTTAGACGGTTGGAACCAACTTCAATTAAATCCTAAATAAACACCGTAACTAATCTCTATTATTTATAACTCTCTCATTTAATGGACAAATGGATTGTCTATAATACAAATGCTTAACATAAGTAACACACCTGTTGGTCTGAGTTTTAGCTAAGCTTACAACTTAACTCTAACAATTTCATTTTGACATTTGTCGTTGTCAGATAGTGATGGAGATTGAGCTTCTTCCTTAGCTTGATGCTCCAAATATGTTTCATCTTGACTCTATTATGCTTCAGTTTCCTCTTGGCTTTGTTCTTCTTCATTTTTGAACTTGGCGGCCAATTATTGTTCTTTGTCCTCAACACTTCTACAGGTTCTTGGAAGTGTTTGTCTTTAATGCTTGCAAATTCTTCCAACTTCTCATAAGTGGGTTGCTTCCTTTTCTGGATACAATCATCAATGTCTTACTCAATGGACTGTTGCAACATCAATTCATAATAATACTTGATTTCTTTTGGGCTCCACACCATAAAAATTGACTCAATATTTTCTTCATCAATATCTTCATTTTCTTCCATGTTTTCTTCATAATCATTCACTATTGAAAATGAATTGTTGTCCTGTAAACCTGCACACTCAAAAACATTGTTGCAATCATAGGAAGAACCATACATGTTCTTTTCATTTTGTTCTTCTAAGAGAGCTTTCCTTTCTTCGTATTTCTTCCTTGCCTCTAATGTTGTATAATAATCTTCATTTTTAGCTTCAACTTCTATCACAACTCGTTGTTTCATGTCTTCAACCTCTTTACTAAGCTCTATCAGATTGTCTTTCACTTGGTTTGTGTATAAAAATGAGTTTTTCTTCTCACCAAACAATAAGTCATCAATAAAATGTTTCTCATGCATCAGTCATGAGATGAATAGTTTTCATCAAATTTGACTAAATTTACCAAAGATTCACACATGGTTTCATCAATAGTTACACATTCATCTCCATCATCAATCTCATTTGAATTCACCACTTCACTAAATACTGTTTCGTAGGGATTTTCCTTACTATGACATGCGACTTTATTGTCAGACACACTTTCTTCATTAATCATTGCAATTTCAATGCTACCATTTTCAGTCACTATTTCAGTTACAAATATTTCAACACTATCATCATTTTCAACAACAATGTCGCCATGAACTTCAACATTCATACTCCACTTCTTCATTTCGATAATATCCCAAAATATTTTTGCACTAGGTATTTCACCAAATTCATGCAAAATACTAGACAAAATGTTTTCATCCACTGCTGATATAATAAGTTGTAATTTTATTGCACATCTTCTCTTATCATAGAAATTGACACAACCTTCATGATCATAATGCAATAAATCTACTAACCATAGTAATCTTTTCATTTCAGTTGCCCAAGGTTCAGAATTTATACCTCAGAAGAATGGAAAATTTGGCATCAATATTTTATATACTTCATTGATTTCTTCATGGTCTTCATTGATCTGGTCCAACACTGCATTCTGATCCTCAAGCATGGTTTCTTCATCTGCAACTAGAAACACATCATACTATTCTGCAAAATACAATGATTCTTCCTGTTGATTCTTTCTCCTCATTTGTTTTAGCTCTCTCTGGAACTGTCTAATTTTCTTTTTCTTATCCATGGTACATTCTCCTTTTATCTTCTTCCTTCTCTTTCTTAGATTAGAGTTTGTGTGAGTCTGATGGAATGGGCATGTACACCTCATTTTTCTATAACACCTCCATGCAGCAGACCAAGCACTTCCTCTAACAACAAATCATTTTCCTTTGTCTGCACCATGATAAGTACAGGAACTGTGTCTGCATCTTCATTCCATTATAGATCTTAGGAATAAATTAGAGTGCTCATGTCAAACCATGTACATGCTCTGCAATCAACTCAGGTCTACCAGTAGCAGCAATGGATTGATTCTCAAGACCGTAGATTTTTTATCTCATAAGTTCAATGCAGACTTTCACAGACACAAATCAATTGATTGTAACACCCTGTTTCCCCCAACTTGTAAATATAACTAGACTGGCCAAGAACTATGGAAAAAATCATAAATGTGAATATGTGATGTAAATGGACCTTGAGGAAGAGGTCAATGAATGTGAATAACATTCTGAATTTATTGCAGGACTGTTGATGAGGGGAGGTGCAGAAAAAGAGATCACGATGGCAGTGGAGGACACCTGAAAAGGTGGCATTAACTTCCACCAAGAATTTAATACCGTATTTGGACTCCACTGGCCTGGAGAACCAAAAGCAACTCACTGGCCTTGAAATTCAATGCCTCGTAGGTTGGTAGGCGGATGGCTTGATGAGGGATGGGATGGTGAACCACCCATCCGTAGAGTTGTCAGGCCTGATCAATGCGAGGGTAATCGTGCCACACACAACCTCGTGAGAGGATAAGGCGTATGGTAGAGACGATTGAAAGGGTAGACGCGAGGGGAACTCTGGCAGTTTTTACGCAGAGTGAGTGATAGCAGTGAGGAAGGATTGCAACCTTCGCTCCTGGTCACTGGCAGATGGAGAGACGCAATCTCGACAGCATCGTGGTCTCAGCTCGGGGGTGGCTAGTGGTAAATCCGCTGGGAGTCACTACGCCTACGGTTGGGTGGAAACGAGCACCCCTCTCAGCAGTGGCGTAAAACTTGGTGTTATTTATGATAAGTGTTTTGCCTCTGGCATCTGGAAATATATGTATTCTGATAATTATGCTCATAAGTTGTGAAACTGTGAATGTTTTTCATTATAAGAAGGTCTGTATGGTATTTTGATCAGTATTAGTAGTTGTATATGTTTATAACAGGAAAACCATGCATAACTTATGTTGATAAATGAATCTAATTATGCATAAGTTGAACCAAGTCCGACTTCCAGTCCGCTCTCGGGAATTTTTTTCCCCTTATCTGTCTCCAAGAATGCCCCGGGATAGACCTCTTCACAGAGATCTCCCTCCTTGGAAAGGTTTACCAAGAACCTAGAAAAAGGACTTGAATGTGCAAGTCTTAACAACCCTGTATAAAGAGGATTGACCCTATTAAAATCCCGAAGTAGCAGCGTAGGGATAAGTATTGATCAATGGATGAGATCCTGTTGGGGAATCTACGGTCATTCATGATCGTTAAATCGAAGGAATAAATGAGGGCGTTAATTTCCATTAACCCTTTTTTCCTCTATCTTCGTGAATAGCGAGGAAATCTGAATCGTAGAACCCCAGGCTCCATGAGAACATCTGGACCGTTGGTTTTTCCATGTCCAAAGAGCAGTAGGAAAGGGCGCGGCATCGGGGCAGATCTGAACCGTCAGATCTTAGCTAGGAAACCCGACAGTCGTTGGATCCATAAGGAGATAGACGAGGGTTAAGCCTCATGAATAGGGGCAAAAGGATCCGAGCCGTCCATCCGAGGAGGACAGGTGGCAGAGATCCAGGGAACTCGTGAACTTGAAGGTTCGCGAGGTAGGAGTCCAAAAGTTGGATGCTCCAAGTCACGAATGGCGAAGCCATAAGAGGATCAGAGCCGTCCATCCGAGGAGGACAGGTGGCAGAGATCCAGGGAACTTGTGAACTCAAAGGTTCGCGAGGTAGGAGTCCAAAAGTTGGATGATCCAAGTTGCGAATGGCGAAGCCACGAGAGGATCAGAGTCATCCATCCGAGGAGGACAGGTGGCAGAGATCCAGGGATCTCGTGAACTCAGAGGTTCGCAGGGTAAGGGTCCAAGCGTTTGGTACTCCAAGTCGCGAGATGCGAGGAGCAAGGAAGAAGGTAGCCATTGGATCTGGTTCGCAGGAGAATCGTCGGATCTACACATAGGATCATGTATCGGGGTTTCATAGGTTGAATCCTGTGATCTTGGCAAAAAAAGCTGGGAAGTTGCGAAGCGATATATTCTGATGAGATCAAAACCGCCCATTATTTGGGACGCGTGTCAGGAGATCCCGAGGAGTCGGGAATCGGAGAATCAAAGTTTTCGAAGGTGTGAAACTCTTACTTGTTGGAATAGCGAAACGCGATACTCCTATAGGCAGGAATATAGCGTGGGCCACATAGGAGTCGGTGGAGGACAGGTGGCAGGTTAAATACCGGGAGCCATCAGAGAATCGGGATTCGAGGAGTTGGGAATTCCGTAGGCGCATGCATTTTGGCATCGCAAACCCCGAAACCTCGACGAGGGGTAAGTTTGTGGTCACGGGGTGATGGTCACGTGGACCAGGGGCTGAGCCAGGAGGGCTAGCATGAAAAAGGCGCATTGGGAATCGGAGAATCGCAAGATTTGGGGACGTTCGCACGTCGACATTGAAAACACCAAAATCCCGATAAGAGCCTAGGACTGTGGCCATATGAAGGCAGGTCACATAGACCAGCAACATAGTCGATAGGACTAAGGTGAAAAGGAGCTCATCGGCAATCGGGGATTCTGTCCCTTGAGGTAGAACAAAAAAATTTACTACGTTATAGTGGGTATGTGACAAATTGGTATCAGAGCATGGTTACAACACTCGGCTTAATTGGGCTCATGCACGAGTCGTGCATAAACCGCATTCGAAGCACTTCTATGAGGAGTAACTACCTGACTTAACTCCCCTGTCCAGGATTAAAAACTTGGAAAATGAGAACCCGATTGTGTATGCAAGTAAAAGAAGTTATGAATTTATGCCCAATTTATAAAAATGAATTTAACTGTTGACTAACAACCAGCGTTTGTCTTTTCACTCAAGCAGACGATCAACCGTGGGAATCTACAAACGCTGAGAATGGTGACTCACCAAGAGGTGGGAGAAGGATCCCACAACAGAGATGAAGAGTCTGACGAAAGAAGAGCAATAGGAACCCCTCCAGGCCTAGCTGAGACTGTGAGGAGTCTCATGGTCGAATTGCAAAGCTGCAAGGTCGATAATGAAAGGATGATGAAAGAACAAGAAAAGCAAACCGAAATTAATGCAGTTCTACTGCAGAGCTTATCCGACCTATAGCAACAAATGCATCATGAACCTGAGATGAAAAATTGTGGTCATGTCAGTGGCCACACTGAGAGAAGCACGTCCAGAAAGGTCCACCCTAGAGGTAAAGGACCAGTGCCAGACGATTCCACTGAGAAGGAAGCTGGTGATTCAGAAGGCTCTTCCAGCAGCAGGACCAGTCCCTATTCTCAAAAGAAACAAAAGAAGCAAAAGACTTCCAAGAGTCATAAATTTGAGGAATTCAAGAAGGCCAAACCTCCCTCCTTCGACGGCAAGATAAAGAAGGGAGAGGAAGCTGAGGCTTGGCTACTCGGACTGAAGAAATATTTCAGAGTCCATGACTTTTCAGAGAATTTGAAGGCTTGAGTGGCCACTTTCAATCTGAACGGAAAGGATTTCATCTGGTGGGAAGACCTTAAGAACATGAAAGGGGTCCGCGAGGAGGACCTGTCTTGGAAACAGTTTGAGAAGTACTTCTGGAAGAAGTATTTGTCGGAAAGGTATTTCGACGAGAAGGCTAAAGAGTTCTATGAACTCAAACTGGGACAACTTACTATGGAGGAGTATGTCAACAAATTCCTCGACTTACTGAGATATGTACCCTACATCAAAGAAAAGAAGGCGAAGGCACAACGCTTCATCAGTGGGCTACCCAAGGAATACCGAAACCGAATTGAATTTGACGAACCAAAGACCTTAGAAGACACTATACGAAAGGAAACATATTGTCATGAACAATATGGACATCGAGCAGAGTCTCGTGGAGACTGGAAACAAAAGAATGGTTCAAAATTTCAGAAGAAAGGGAGCAAATCCTCGAGATTGAAAAACTACAAGAAGAACCACAGAATGAACTTTCCAACCTGGAGTGTACTCCAGCAGAACTTTCCCTCGGTGGACGGAAATAAAACTTCTGGACCTATACCAGTAAAGACTGATAACCCAAAGAGAAAACCTTTGGAATGTTGGGATTGCGGAGGAGAGCATCTCCGAAGAGACTGTCCACACTGACAACAGAACAGTCGAAAGGTTTATAACATGCAGGAAGCTACCACAGTCAATGATGTGGCAAGGAGTGTGCCGTAAATTTATGCAGCCTTGGATAATAACCAAGCTGACCACCAAGCTTCAGTGGTGGAAATAGAAGGTATGATTTTCAGCCATCTGGTGTCTGTTTTGATTGACCCTGATTCAAATTTGAGTTATATATCCCCTAGAGTTGTTGATAAGTGTAAGCTACAGCCACAGAAGAAAAATAAACCATGGTTGGTACAGTTAGCCACTGGAACCAAAAGAAAGGTGGTAGAGGCCGTACCAGCCTGCCAATTAATGTTGGGTGAATTCCCCACCCAAGCAACCCTTAATGTATTACCCCTGGGATCATATGATCTGTTGATTGGTATGGATTGGCTGGCCGCCCATAAAGCCAAACTGGATTGTTACTATAAAACCTTAGAATGTCTGAGCGAAGAAGGAAAAAGGATAACCCTTCAAGGGATATGAAAACCGGTCTCGGTGAGACAAATATCAGCATTGCAAATGAGGAAGTATTGCCGAAAGGGATGTCCCCTATATGCAGTACAGGTGTTGAAAACAACCGAAGGTGCAGATCCAAGCCCTGATGATCACCCTATCCTGAGAGAATACCGAGATGTGTTTCCAAAGGAGATACCGAGTCTACCTCCGAGAAGAGACATTGACTTCTCAATAGAACTTGCACTAGGAGCAGTGCCGGTGTCTAGAACACCCTACTGGATGAGCACGCCTGAGTTAGTTGAACTCAAATTGAAATTGAAAGAAATGATGGAAAAGGGTTATATTCGACCCAGTGTTTCCCCATGGGGAGCACCGGTCCTATTTGTGAAAAAGAAGGATAGCACCCTTAGACTGTGCATAGATTACAGACAACTTAATAAAGTAACCATAAAGAAAAAATACCCCTTGCCCAGGATTGACGATCTATTCAATCAGGTGCGTCTGTTTTCTCAAAGATTGACTTGAGGTCAGGATACCATCAAGTCTGAATTAAGGGTGAAGACATCCCTAAGACCGCTTTCCGGACACGGTATGGTCACTATGAGTTTGTGGTAGTGCCATTTGGGTTGACCAATGCCCCTGCCACCTTCATGTGCTTAATGAACAATGTACTCAGTAAATTTTTAGATAAATTTGTACTAGTTTTCATTGATGACATATTAATCTA
>ML801219.1:0-21364 GCA_009831015.1 Picea engelmannii | reverse complement strand
CTTCCACCGAGAATTTAATACCGTATTTGGACTCCACTGGCCCGAAGAACCAAAAGCGGCTCGCTGGCCTTGAAATTCAATGCCTCACAGGCTGGTAGGCGAATGGCTTGATGAGGGATGGGATGGTGAACCACCCATCCGTAGAGCCGTCAGGCCTGATCGGCATGAGGGTAATCGTGCCACACGCAAACTCGTGAGAGGATAAGGTGTATGGCAGAGACGATTGAAAGGGTAGACACGAGGGGAACTCTGGCAGTTTTTACGCAGAGTGAGTGATAACAGAGAGGAAGGATTGCAACCTTCGCTCCTAGTCACTGGCAGATGGAGAGACACAGTCTCGAAAGCATCGTGGTCTCAGCTTGGGGGTGGCTAGTGGTAAATCCGTTGGGAGTCGCTACACCTACGGTTGGGTGGAAATGAGCACCCCTCTCAGCAGTGGCGTAAAACTTGGTGTTATTTCTAATAAGTGTTTTGCCTCTGGCATCTGGAAATATATGTATTCTGATAATTATGCTCATAAGTTGTGAAACTGTGAATTTTTTTCATTATAAGAAGGTCTGTATGGTATTTTGATTAGTAATAGTAGTTGTATATGTTTATAATAGGAAAACCATGCATGACTTATGTTGATAAATGAATCTAATTATGCATAAGTTGAACCAAGTATGACTTCCAGTCCACTCTCGGGAATTTGTTTCCCCTGATCTGTCTCCAAGAATGCCCCGGGATAGACCTCTTCACAGAGATCTCCCTCCTTGGAAAGGTTTACCAAGAACCTGGAAAAAGGACTTGAATGTGCAAGTCTTAACATCCCTGTATAAAGAGGATTGACCCTCTTAAAATCCTGAAGTAGCAGCGTAGGGATAAGTATTGATCAACGGATGAGATCCTGTCGGGGAATCTACGGTCATTCACAATTGTTAAATCGAAGGAATAAATGAGGGCGTTAATTGCCATTAACCCTTTTTTCCTCTATCTTTATGAATAGCAAGGAAATATGAATCGTAGACCCCCAAGCTCCATGAGAACATCTGGACCGATGGTTTTTCCATGTCCAAAGAGAAGTAGGAAACGGCGCGGCATCAGGACCGATTTGAACCGTCAGATCTTAGCCAGGAAACCCGACAGTCGTTAGATCCATAGGGAGATAGATGAGGGTTAAGCCTCGTGAATAGGAGTAAAAGGATCTGAGTCGTCCATCCAAGAAGGACAGGTGGCAGAGATCCAGGGAACTCGTGAACTCGGAGGTTCGCGAGGTAGGAGTCCAAAAGTTGGATGCTCCAAGTCACGAATGGTGAAGCCACGAGAGGATCAGAGTTGTCCATCCGAGGAGGACAAGTGGCAGAGATCCAGGGAACTCATGAACTCAAAGGTTCCCGAGGTAGGATTCCAAAAGTTGGATGATCCAAGTCGCGAATGGTGAATCCATGAGAGGATCAGAGTCGTCCATCCAAGGAGGACAGGTGGCAAAGATCCAGGGATCTCGTGAACTTGGAGGTTCACAGGGTAAGGGTCCAAGCATTTGGTACTCCAAGTCGCGAGACGCGAGGAGCGAGGAAGAAGGTAGTCGTTGGATCTGGGTCGCAGGAGAACCATCGGATCTACACGTAGGATCATGTGTCAGGGTTTCGTAGGTTGAAGCCCGTGATCTTGGCAACAGAAGCTGTGAAGTTGCGAAGCGCGATATTTTGACGAGATCAGAACCGCCCATTATTTGGGACGCATGTCAGGAGATCCCGAGGAGTTGGGAATCGGAGAATCGGAGTTTTCGAAGGTGTGAAACTCTTACTTGTTGGAATCGTGAAACACGATACTCTGACAGGCAGGAATATAGCGTGGGCCACATAGGAGTCGGTGGAGGACAGGTGGCAGGTTAAAGACCGAGAGCCATCGGAGAATCGAGATTCGAGGAATCGGGAATTCCGTAGGCGCATGCATTTTGGCATCGCAAACCCTGAAACCTAGACGATGGGTAAGGTTGTGGTCACGGGGTGATGGTCACGTGGACCAGGGGCTGAGCCCAGAGGGCTAGCGTGAAAAAGGCGCGTCGGGAATCGGAGAATCGCGAGTTTTGGGGACGTTTGCACGTCGACATTGAAAACGCCGAAATCCCGATAGAAGCCTAGGATTGTGGCCATATGAAGGCAGGTCACGTAGACCAGCAGCATAGCCGGTAGGACTAAGGTGAAAAGGAGCTCATCGGTAATTGAGGATTCTGTCCCTTGAGGTAGAATGAAAATTTTTACTACGTTATAGTGGGTATGTGACATGATGCAGTCATAAATTTGTACTCAATGGAACAATGGACCACATCCACATCTGCGTAATCTCTAAGAGGATAAAGATCACAGACCTACTTGTCTATTTTTCTGATGAGGGGGCTACAACAGCTCTTTTATCTTGGGCACACTATCACACCAAAGGTTGCTTAAAGGAATACACGTCACTTAATTGCAGAGCAAGAAATGTATTGAGTGGGCATCATGTGTGTTAGTATTGATACCAACATTATATTATTATAATATGCATTTCAAAACATAAACGCTATCAGGAATAGTAAAAAGAACTGAGATGTGGAGGCCATGGAGCTCAGCGGAACACCCACCAAAAGACCAATCAGTGATTCTATCGTTTCTTTGTTTCTCCATGACGGGAAAATAAAAACAATGAATATGGGTTGGTTCCTCATATGCAGTTCCATGACTTCTCTATAATCTGGCAGCTGCTACTATAATACTTTACACGTCAGGAGCTTCACACCAATGTTCATGGCACTATCACACAACTTACATAGGCGGTTATATGATGTAGCATACAAAAACCAAATTATGGCAGTGACAATGTTGTTGTAAATGAAAATCAATGGATGTACCAGCAAATAATTCGAACCAAACGATAGCAGCAACGAATTTTCTTCACTGGAAACGGTGGCAACACCAATGAATTTACTTTGTATAGATCTGAATCTTAGCCTCCTCTCACCACCGATGCAAGAGTTCATGTCAGGTTCACCAACAATCGATTCTCTGTACAAACTAGTTCAACAATAGCAGTGATCATGTTTCTCCTCAGTGCACAGGCTCATGTCAATGGTGCTTCCTTTTGCAAGTTTCAAACAACAATAAATTCTCATGTAGATTTCTTCAAAATTTCTCATTGTTGATGCTGAGAGGGGAGTGAATCAATATCAAGTACAATTTAAAAACTTTTTCAACTTATACTTCAACCAGATTATATATTCAATTATATCCAATGAGCAATGAACAATAGTAGAAGAGTTACACCAATACACCACAATACACCATGCACAATATATGAGAAATAATCAATAGTTATTGTTCAAGGGAAGTAATGACTTCCAAGAGAAGCTACAGCTTCCAAATATAAAGGGAGAATCTGTCTCAATGTTTTGGTTGCCTCTGTTCTATAAACATTGAATATGTCTCAATGTTTTGGTTGCCTTTGTTCTCGTTGCAAGTTCATGTTAACGTTTGATGTTTTTTTCTGAATGCATGGAATATTGTTAACAACATCTGAACAAGTTGCAATCCCAAGATTTAAAGAGTTACTAACCACACACATTGACAATCCTTACCCAACATAGGGTGGGTGCCTGAAACAATAATGCATTAGTAACTTATGTTACAACTAATAGGAAAGCCAACAAATTAGATTAAAGAAATATCGATATCCTCTAGTAACTTGCCATGCTCTACAGAGAATGTTTTGTTGAGATGAACAAGATATGGAGAGAATTCATTGAAATAACCACAAAACCTTAATTCTACCGCAAAAGGAAAAATATACCAACAAAAAACTCAATTCTAAAATCACCTAGGTACGTTTGTAGTTACTTTCTAGTCACATGCATTCAATAATGCGGGCACATTATACATTTTGAAGAATGTGACACAGTGAGCTGACATGGATTCCATTTTCTTTTTAAGGTCATTTTCTCAATGGGTTGTTGCTCAGTATATTAAATTCATCAAATCATAGGTAATTCTAATACTTTACCTTAATTTGTTGACAAATGTTGCATAGTAGCCTCACAAGATTGTTTCAAGAATTTGTTGTGTTTTGAATGCCCATCAATCATTGTATGCTTCTGCGGCCTGTGCCACTAGGCCTTGAGGAGTTTGAAATGATGATGAATGAATGATGCAATTACTATATGGTGAGATGGTCACTTTCCATTTTAATAATTGAACTCATGTTTCATGGAGAAGGACTTGTCTTTAAATTTTCCAAGCATAATATTGAATAAGCTCATTGTCTAAGTGTAAATTGTAATTTTATTTATATGTGGTTCTTAATTGTCATGTAACTTCTTTATTATTATTATTTTTTATGTATTCTAAATAATAATAATAATATGGTCTATATTATTATTATTATTTAAAATATATTTATATGGGGCATGACATTAATTACAATAGTGATCTACTTTCTCATATACTTAAACTTTATTTGCATTTTTAAGAGTGGTTAGAGTCAATTTGTTGAAGTCTTAAGTCAAATTAGGTTAGAGAGCATGCTCTTTTTACCCAACGACTTACTTTCTCATACACTTAAACTTTATTTGCATTTTTAAGAGTGGTTAGAGTCAAATTGTTGAAGTCTTAAGTCAAATTAGGTTAGAGGGCATCCCCTCTTTACCCAATGACCTAGCTTAGCTTGACCTTTAGGGAATTCCCCTTAGGTTAGGAAACCCCTTTCTTAGCCTTAAAGGGAGAGGCAATGTCACTAAGGTGACAGTGGATGGTTTGCCTAGTAGTTTCCCGTAGGCTCTCCTACATAGGGTAGGGCTTTTCCTTTAGCGAGAGTAGTTGCCCCTAGGCTCTCTTAAACACTAAAAACTCCATCAATGTGGTTTCGAGTGGTTTATAAGTTGTGCTTGCAATGGTACTAAAATTCATTATTCTCAACACACATTTAATACTATTCATTTTACAGTGCAAGAACACTTGGTTGATTGTTGTAATTTCTCATGATTTTGCCACTATATGAAATGCTTTAAAATTGGTCCAAGCATAATATTGAATAAGCTCATTGATTTAAGTGTAATTTCATTTAGAGCTTGTTCTTAATTGTCATTCCCTTCTTTATTATTATTATTATTATTATTATTATATGGGCATGACATTAATTGCAATATTGATCTACCTTCTCACACACTTAAACTTGCTTTGCATCCTTAAGAGTGGTTAGCATAAATTTGTTGAAGTCTTAAGTCAAACTAGGTTAGAGAGAATCCCCTCTTTACCCAACGACCTAGTTTAGTTTGACCTTTAGGGAATCCCCCCTTTGGTTAAAAAACCCCTTTCTTAGCCTTGAAGTGAGAGTCAATGCCACTAAGGTGATAGTGGGTGGCTTTCCTAGTAGTTTTGATGCAGGAGCATCGCTCCACCTCAACAAATGCGCTAGCAAGCCAACACATAGACGCGCAATGGAGAAAGGGAGAGGCATTGACCCTCCCATTTTTAAATTCGAAATTTGATCCTATAGGGATTTGTGTTGTAAGGTTGTATGAACCAAGCCATGCCTTTGTACAGGTAGTGGATAGGGTCGCCTTAAGTGGTTGACTGTAAGCAGATCTAGATCGTAGTAAGGTCTAGATCTTCATTTATGTAATGAGTCGTAGGAGTATGGTGTCTTAACTGAGACAGTGATGGCACTAAGGCGGTGAAGAGGATAAGCTCGTAGTGCCCTCATTTGTAATTAGGAGACTTGAGGTAGTAGGTCTTAGAAGCAGAACTCAAGATAGACTTGAGATAGGAGAGCTTGAGAGAACTGGAACTCTGTTGTAGTCCTGTTTTTGTAAACATTTGTATAGACACACAGAGATAATAGAAAGGCAAGTTTTCCTGCACATAGTGTGTTTATGTATTTGTGTTCATTATTATGGTTGTATATGTCATTCATGTTTGAATGTATGAACTGGTGAAGAATTGAATAAGTTTCAATTGTTTCTCGTCTTTGACTTTTCGAGTGCAAGGAGTGCACACAATACACAAGGAGTGCATTGATAGAGGTGAGTTAACCTTAGAGAAGATCAGAAGAGACACCGTTGAACCTTCATCAACATAAGTGCAAGGAGTGCACAGAAAGAACTATGTGTTGGGTTCGAAAAGAGACAGATTTATTGAACACTATGTAAGGAGGAGCTCTGCAAGGTGTGCATTGAGCAAGGAGAACGCCAGGAGGGCGAGAATAATTTATTTTCAAGAAATCCTTTGGATTTGAGTTTGATGAAATCCTAGAAGTGCAAGGAGTGCATGGGAGATCGAAATCTTTGAGGAGATCAAGCTCAGAAGAGATAACGCAAGGAGTGCATATGAGACGGACTTATTCTAAGTCCAAAAGCTTAGAAGAGATAACTCTTTCAAAAGCGTAAGCAAGATTCAAATAGTCAGGTCCGTAGGAGAAAGAACAAAGGTCGGAACCTTTGAACACTTACAGAAATATTCCAAGTCGGAAGAAGTCAAAAGCTCAGGAGGAGGAGTGACAACAACCGTCAAATCGGTTGTAGGGAGGAGCATGGACCGTTATATTAGTGTCCAACGAATTGAGGAAGCGCATAAGAGAGAAATAGATCCCATGCGTTGGATCTGAGCATAGAGGATCAAGAATCGTTGGATTCGGATGGAAGTGCACGAGCCTTAATGTTGTGTACGCATAGGAGGGTAGACTTGTTAAAATCCCGAAGTCCCAAAGTCATTTGGGACCATCCATCATTTGGGAGGATGCGTGGCAGAAATCCATCCATTTCGAGTGAAGACACTCCGGGAAAAATGAGCGCACAGAAGTTTGAGAATTTTGAACCTCGAATAGCCGAGGGTCGTCGATCTGCGAGGAGACAGTTGTCAACAAATCTGAGATTTCGGATAGATGCACTTCGGGAGAAATTAGTGTATAGGAGTTTGAAGCTCCCAAATTTCGAAGAGCCAAACCCCGAAGAGCCGAAGCGTCGAAGAGCCGAAGCGTTGAAGGGTCGAAGAGAATATGGACCGTTAGATCCAAAAAGGACACATGGCGAAAGATTGTGAACTCCGGGTGAAATCACTCCAGGAGAACGCGAAGGATGAAAGTTGAGATCATCGAAGCCTGAACAACTGAAGTAGCTAGGAGCCGTCGATCCATGGGAGGACAGGTGTCATTGGATTGTGGACTCCAGGTGAAACATTCAGAGGAAAACTAAGCGAAGGGAAATTGAAATTTGAGAAGTCCAAAGACGCGAAGAGATCGTAATCATTGATACAGGAGGAGGCACGTGTCAAAGGATTATCAGCTTCAGATAAAAGCAACAAGAAGGCAAGAGTTGAGATTTGAGATTTTCGAAGGCCGGAAATCCGAAGCGAAAAGAGTCATCGATGTGAAGGAGGACACGCGGCACCAGATCTAGAGATCTGGAGGAAAGTGGAGGAAGGAAAGGTTCAAAGACCTGGAGAAGATCTCGATCGTTGATCGAGAAGGGAATTGTAGGATTGTTGATCTGGTTGAGGAGGCTAAAGTCCCAAAACAGGAGCAGAGTTGTTGATTTAGAAGGATGCATGGTGAGAGATTGAGCCATTTCAGGGAAATCTCTCCAGAAGAAATGGAGGTTTGAGAATTGAAAGTCTCAAAGGCCATATCCGTGGAGGAGATCGTGGTCGTAGATTAAGGGGGACAGGTGTCGATAGATCTTCCACTTCGAAAGATTGTCACACGAGGAAAAACAGGAGTTGAGATTTGAAAGTCTCGAAGGCCGGATTCACGGAGGGGATCATGGCCTTAGATTCAGAGAGATAGGTAGCGACAGATCTTCCACTCTAGGAGATTTCCATACAAAGGAAGGTAAAGGTTGAGAGTTGAAACTTCCGAAGCCTGAAAGGCGGAGTCAACAATAGTCGTTGATTTGGAAGGGCATTACGTGTTGATAGATCATAGAGATCTGGAATCACACGTTTTCACAAGGACATAGCCTAGGTCCATATGTAGGAAGGGGTTGTTGAAAAAAAGAGCTAGTTCCCGCAAAAAAGAAGAGCACCTGAAACTCGACATTTCAAGAGCGCGTGGACAGAGGGTGCGGGTATTACAGGACCTGTACCTAAAGGAGAAAAATGGGCATGTGTATAATTGTTTTGGCTTCAATCAGGAGCCCGAAGAGTCGATCCGACTCAGAAGAAGCAAGATCCTATATCAGGAGGTCGTAGAACACCAGGAGGAGAGGGGGGTTGCATCAGGTGGTATCATATCTTAGATTTTTAATTTCTGTAGCAGAGAGTAGATAAAGAAAATACTTTGATACCAATAGGTGGTATCAGAGCTGATTTTCATTTGTAGATTTCAGGTGAAGGAGACAGAGGAGAAGGTCGTTATTTTGTTTGTAGTTAGAAGGTAAAGGAGAGATGGTGAAAGGAGATGATCTGGTAACATTAAATGATATCAGAGGTTCAAATTTTCCTGTAGACAACAGGTGAAGGAAGACAGAGTATTGATTCTCTGTGAGAAGGTTGTTGCATGTGCACAACAACAAAAATTTAAACAACCAGGTGAGCTATGAGAGAAGATGGAGATGCTCTCGGATGTAGAGTGATTCATAGGCTTTCCAGGAGGGCAGGTAGAAGGTGGAAGTGGCTATTGAAGTCCATGGGTGTGGTCGAAGAGAAGGCTATGAGAGGAAATGTAATCCAGAGATGGATCTGGAGCTCAATGAGATAAGAGCAAGGATGGAGAGGCTAGCATTGAAGATGCAGCAAGAGGCAAAGGTATGTTGGAGGTACGAATTCCTCTAAACAGGATGGAAAAATGGCATGTTCAAAATTTGTTTGCCAGAAAGAAACAACAAGAGTTGAGAAGGTGGTTGAGGGAATTACAAAACCTCAATGACACAAAGGAGGAACTAATTCACATCTGTGAACCAGAAATTAGGAGACACCTCAATGATGAGGATGAGATGAGATCAGATAAAGATCCCATAAAATTCCAGGAGAGCAGAGATGGATTTTCATATTGTCAGGTGGGCAATGAAATGATATCATTGCAGGATCTCATAGACTGTCAAGAGGATACTATTGGAAATTCATATTTCCAGGTGGGCAATGATATGAGATTAGTAGAGAATTTCGTAAACTTCCAGGTGGGCAAAAATGGACTTTCAAGTTTCTAGGTGAGCAATGGAAAGAACTGCCAAAGGAGTGATGTTGAAAGTTCAAATTTTCAGGTGGACAATGAAATGGGATCGGTTGAACACATAGAATTCTAGGTGGGCAGAAGAGAAGTCCCAAATTTCCAGGTGGGAAGGGGGAAAGAAATGAGACTAACTGAAATTCTCAGGGACTTAGAAGTGGGTTCAGGTCAACAAGGAGTGTTGATAGGTGAAGATTCATGTGGATTTGTAGACCATGTGAATGAAGATGATGATAAGTTAAATACTTTCACCATCCAAGAGGAGGATCAGAGTAGCATTCTGATAATTGGGGGGATCAAGACATTCCTACCAAACAACCAAGTAGAGGCCAATGCACATGATGAAAGTGCAGCAGAAGAAGAAAGACAGCCAGCAAAAACTGTCAAAGAGGAAGAAATGGAGTAGACACTAATGTCTACCGCAATAGAAGGAGAAGAGCATTCAACAGAATTGCTCAAAAATTTCAGCCAGGAAGTTGAACAGGAGATGATTGCAGCATTGGAGCTTGCAGAAGAAGAGGAAACAGACAGCATGGAATTTGTTGATCTGTATGAGGAATTGGAAGCCCTAGAGAGAAGGGTGATAGTGTAGAGAAAGCACATCCAACATGTTAAGTTGGAGGCAGATGGAGGAGCATACCAACTAAAGGAACGGTTGGAGGGAGTTGGAGATATGCCAACACAAGAGGAGCTGGCAGAAGCTAATCTATCAAAGGAGGAAGTTGAGCAGCAACTCAGTGAAGAGACTATAGAATTGGAGCCTATGGCAGAATGGAAACTTAATGCCACAAAAGAAGAAGAAAAAAATATGGGGGGTCAAGATGATCTACCCACTGATAAGGAAGAGTTGCAGCTGAGAAGACTGCATAAGCCACTAGAGCAGTTGGACAGGGTGATAAAGGAGATAAGAAGGTTGATGTTGAGGTCAGTAGAAGTAGTTAGCAAAGGGAAGTTGAACAAAGGAGAACCTGCAACAACAGCAGGGAAGAAGAAGCAACAACAATGGCATAGCAAGAGAGGAGCAATAGGACAAATCCAAGGGAGAGTTTGGGATCCAGGAGGATTTCAACACTGGAGAAGAGGAGCTCATGATTTTCCCAGCAGTGGAGTATGATGCAGAAGCATCGCTCCACCTCAGCAAACGCGCCAGCAAGCCAACACATAGACGCACAATGGAGAAAGGGAGAGGCATTGACCCTCCCATTTTTAAATTCGAAATCTGATCCTATAGGGATTTGTGTTGTAAGACTGTATGAGCCAAGCCATGCCTTTGTACAGGTGGTGGATAGGATCGCCTTAAATGGTTGACTGTAAGCAGTTCTATATCGTATTCAGGTCTAGATCTTCATTTATGTAATGAGCCGTAGGAGTATGGTGTCTTAACTAAGACAGTGATGGCACTAAGGCGGGGAAGAGGATAAGCTCGTAGAGCCCTCTTTTGTAATTAGGAGACTTGAGGTAGTAGGTCTTAGAAGCAGAACTCAAGATAGAGTTAGGATAGGAGATCTTGAAAGAAATGGGACTCTGTTGCAGTCCTATTTTTGTAAACATCTGTATAGACACAAAGAGATAATATAAAGGCAATTTTTCCTACACATAGTGTGTTTATGTATTTGTGTTCATTATTATGCTTTTATATGTCATTCATGTTTGAATGTATGAACTGGTGAATAATTGAATAAGTTTCAATTGTTTCTCGTATTTGAGTTTCTGAGTGCAAGGAGTGCACACAGTCAGCAAGGAGTGAGTTGACAGAGGTGATTTAACCTCATAGAAGCTCAAGAGAGACATCGTTGAATCTTCATCAATAGAAGTGCAAGGAGTGCACAGAAAGAACTATGTGTTGGGTTCGAAAAGAGATAGAGTTATTGAACACTATGTAAGGAGGAGCTCTACAAGGTGTGCATTGAGCAAGGAGAATGCCAGGAGGGCGAGAATTATTTCTTTCCAAGAAATCCTTCGGATCTGAGTTTGACAAAATCCCAGAAACGCAAGGAGTGAGTGGGAGATCAAAATCTTTGAGGAGATCAAGATCATAAGAGATAACGCAAGGAGTGTGTATGAGACAGACTTATTCTAATTCCAAAAGCTCAGAAGAGATAACGCTTTCAAAAGCATAAGCGAGATTCAAATAGTCGGGTCCGCGGGATAAAGATATAAGGTCAAAACCTTTGAACACTTATAGAAATATTCCAAGTCAGAAGAAGTCAAAAGCTCAGGAGGAGAAGAGACAGCATCCGTCAGATTAGATGTAGGGAGGAGCATGGACCGTTAGATTAGTGTCCAGTTAACTGAGGAAGTGTAGAAGAGAGAAACAGATCCCATCCGTTGGATATGAGCGTAGAGGATCAACAATCGTTGGATCTGTATGGAAGTGCACGAGCCTTAACATTGTGTATGCATAAGAGGTAGACTTGTTAAAATCCCGAAGTCCCAAATTCATTTGGGACCATCCATCGTATGGGAGGACGTGTGGAGAAAATCAATCCATTTCGGGTGAAGATGCTTTGGCAAGAACGAGCGCACAAAAGTTTGAGAATTTCGAGCCCCAAATAGTCGAAGAGACAAGGGTCGTTGATCTGCGAGGTGACAGTTGTCAGCAAATCTGAGATTTCAGACAGATGCACTCTAAGAGAAATGAATGTATAGGAGTTTGAAACTCCCGAAGTCCGAAGAGCCGAACCCCGAAGAGTCGAAGCACCGAAGAGCCGAAGAGCTGAAGCACCGAAGGGATGAAGAGAATCTGGACCATCAGATCCAGAAAGGACACGTGGTGAAAGATCGTGAACTCCAAGTGAAATCGCTCTGGGAGAACGCGAAGGATGAAAATTGAGATCGTCGAAGAATGAACAACCAAAGTAGCTGGGAGCCTTCGATCCACGTGAGGACAGGTGTCATTAGATCGTGGACTCCGGGTAAAACATTCGGAGGAAAACTGAGTGAAGGGAAATTGAAATTTGAGAAGTCTGAAGATGCGAAGATATCGCATCCATTGATCCAAGAGGAGGCACGCATCAGAGGATTATCATCTTCGAATAAAAGCAACAGGAAGACGAGACTTGATATTTGATATTTCCAAAGGCCGAAAATCCGAAGTGACGAGAGCCGTCAATGTGAAGGAGGACACGCGACACCAGATCTAGAGATATAGAGGAAAGCGGAGGAAGGAAAGGTTTGAAGACCCGGAGAATATCTCAATCATTGATCAAGAAGGGAATCATAGGACTGTTGATCTATTGAGGAGGCCAAAGTCTCGAAACAGGAGCAGAGCTGTCGATTTAGAAGGATGTGTGGTGAGAGATTGAGCCATTTCGGGAAAATATCTCTGGAATAAATGGAGGTTTTAGAATTGAAATTTCTGAAGGCCAGATTCACAGAAGAGATCATGATCGTAGATTAAGGGGGACAGGTGTCGATAGATCTTCTACTCTAGAAGATTGTCACATGGGGAAAAATAGGAGTTGAGATTTGAAGGTCCCGAAGGTCGGATTCACAGAGGGGGTCCTGACCATAGATTCAAAGAGACAGGAAGCAGTAGATCTTCCACTCCAGGATATTTCCATACAGAGGAAGGTAAAGGTTGAGAGTTGAAACTCTCGAAGCCCAAAAGGCGGAGTCAACAACAGTCGTTGATTTGGAAGGGCGTTACATGTCGACAGATCATAGAGATCTGAAATCACGCGTTTGCACAAGGGAACAACCCAGGGCCATATGTAGGAAGGGGTTGTTGAAAAAAAGAGCTAGCGCCCGCAAAAATGAAGAGCGCATGAAACTCGACATTTCAGGAGTGTGCGGAAAGAGGGTGCGGGTATCACAGGACCTGTGCCTAAAGGAGAAAAGGGGCATGTGTATAATTGTTTTGGATTCAATTAGGAGCCCGAAGATTCAATCTGACTCATAAGAAGAAATATCCTAGACCATGAGGTCGCAGAACCCCAGGAGGGGAGGGGGGTTGCATCAAGTTTCCCCTAGGCTCTCCTACATAGGGTAGGACTTTTCTTTTAGCAAGAGTTTGAGTGGTAACATTATGCACAATATCATTTAACATACAAGTTATATTCATCATGCAATATTGCATAATGCATCAATGCATCATGTTATCCGTCATTCAAATAGTTGTAATCAATAAGAAGTCATCAACAATATAATCTAAAACCAAAAGTAACCATAATTGTAATATGAATCAAATATGTATTTCTAAAACTTGAACGACTAACAAAATAAATAACTCGATCTCTATTATTTTCTCCATCATAGCAAAGATCCCTATTATTTATCATAATGGGCACTATCATCACAAAGAAAGAGCAAGGTAAGCAAGAAAATGATTTCTATAAGGCCTTTATAGAAATATTTACAAGTGGTACTTGTACTTTTGTCTTGGTTGACAATAGACCAAATATTCCTTTCCTAGAAAACAAAAGACGTATAGTATCAAACAATTTGTATAACACTAGTTAGTTTTATATGCTCAATAGGGCAATTATGCTCTTACCAAAGAAATAATTTTTCTTTTGCTAGACAAACACAAAAAAACAACTGTCAATAGTCTTATTAGAAATGCAATTTTTTGAATGTTGTTCATAGAAAAACAACTTTTCTCTTATGCAAAAAAGCACTCGGGTTGAAGGTGAAAAAACACATGACCCCCTTCTGCAAAAGAGCATTCAGAGCAATGTTGGTCTAGTTGTTGTTTCATTCTATTTTGAGCCATAACCAAACTGTCCTTAAGCATGTGGAGTGTTAGTGTGAATAGGGTTCTTTAGATAAATAGTTATTTCTTAGCTAGTTCTTCACTTTATTTGTCTTCACACTAGGTTAAACTTACTTAGGGACTTTTTCACTTTATCCCATAATGGTTGTGTTTTTAGTCTCTTGGGTTGTAAATCATATATATACTCACTCGTCACTCTCATGTGAGTATCTCATCTCATATCATTGTATGCCTTGCATTCTCTTGAGTGGAATACAATTTATTCTTGCCTGTTTCTGATTTCTAGATATGCTTTCCTTCATTCATTTTCATTCTTGAGTGGCTTTTCAACAAAATCTTACATGGTATCAGAGCCATTATGAGTTGTGGGTTAGCAATATTTTTAGAAATTTGAATGTCGAGCTATTTTTTTAAGCACATGAACATGCTCTTCTCTTACATCCTCAAATGATCTAGAGAATTAGAAAAGTGTGGAGAAAACATTGTTTTCTGGAGGGTTATTTTTTTTACTTTCCAGATGCAAGTTTTTTTGGAGCTTCTTGGAGACATTATGAGCTAATTATGGTCAAATCTGATGCAGGAGCATTGTCAGCAACCACATGTGGAGAGACAACTTAGCGCCTTAGTGCACCTTTGAATCAATTCAGAATCTTAACGTCGGCATTTCCTACAAATATTTTTCTTGAACTGATTGAAAATTGAAGAAGATCAGAACGCTTGGGAGCGAATGATCACAGGTGATCTGGAAGTTTCACTCCTAGAATTTAATGTAACAGAACTTAAGTAGTAGTTAGTTTTTTTTTCTTGAGCACAGAGATAGTTGGAGGGAACCCTAAGATCCCTTCAGGATAAGTAGAAGTGTTGTATGCCCAAATGAGGTTGTTGAAGATGAGGATAACTGAAATTTGTTAGATTGTTGAATTTTAGTTGTTATTTTTTCATAGCTATAGGCATTTTTACATTGAATGAAGATAACATAGGAAAATTGATCCAGATGTGTGTGGAGTTGTTATTGCTAAACTCTTCTTTGTTATTTTGTGTTTTCATGAATCCATGGATTATATTGTTGAATGTATGAATCCGTGAAATGCTAGATAAGTTTCAATCATTTCTCTTCTGAGAGCTCGGATGCAAGGAGTGCATATTGTCCGCAAGGAGTGCGTTGGCAGAGTCTAGATTTGACTCAGAAAAGATCGGAAGGGATAACGGGAAGCTTAGACCAAGTGTTGCAAGGAGTGCACAGGGTCAAGAATTGACTAAATGTCGAGAGATCGGGACTGTTAAGCGCAAGGAGTGTGCAGAGGAATTTCTTTTGGATAAATCACTAAGTCTAAACTTTGTCGAAGAGTCCAAGTTTGGAAGGAGTGCGTCGGAGTCAAGCTCAAGAGAGATAGCAACAAATATCCAATAGAAAGGGAGAGATTTGTTGAAGGTCATGAAGTGCGAAGATATTGTCGTCGTAGGTCATCAGAGGGAGCGTGAACCATAGATCTGGTTCTGAGTAACTTTGTCAGTTCAGAGTTCATGTAGAAAGAAACCAATTGCACATAAGGAAGTCGAAGTCATGAAGTCACAAAGTGAGAAGAGATCGCCATCGTTGGTCATCGAAGAGAGTGCGAACCATATATTTGGTCCTGAGTAACTCCGTCGGTTCCGAGTTCGCGTAGAAAGAGACCAGTTGCATGCAAGGCAGCCGGAGTCCAAAGTCGCGAAGCGTCAGAAGGTTAAGACCTAGGTCATATCCCAAGGTCACATGCAAAGAAGGAGATAGTTCCCGTTAGTGTGATATTTAGAAAAGGGTGCTAAGAAATAAGGGCCCGCGGTTACCCATCGATCTGAAAACGAAAAATCAATGGCAGGGAATCATTGTGGAGCACGAAGGTGAAATTAGCGAACTTGTTAGTTCACGACCCGCAATTTGCCAACGTCATTGATCTCGTCGGGATGGGGGATCAATGACCACGATTATATTGAAGTGGGTGAGCACTTTTCTGATTGCGAAGATAGAGCTCTCCGATAAAGAGCAAGAATGTTTGCTCCCTGTAATCACTGAGAACCATCAATCGATGAACCAATCGGTAATGACCAAATCATGACCATGAAAAACCTAAGGGTGATAACAAGGACTGTGTTTGATTCAGTTTGAGACGAGTAAGGTCTCGAGGAGCTAATCCATCTTGAGGATATTAAGATCCTAAATCGAGAGGTCGTGCAGCCCCGAGGAAGAGTAGGGGGGTCTGCATCAAGTGGTATTAGATCTTGAAATTGTTTTCGGGTAGTAAAAAAGAGCTCAAAGTTGTACTCTATGTGTGATAAATAGTCAACACAATGCCACTGAGGAGATGTATGGAGCCGCTTATAGCCAATCACACTGTAGAAAGAGAAATAAGAGAGCTTCGTGCAAGATTAGAGGTGATGGAGGTAGCGCAGAGGAGGGCACTTGATGCTGGGGACATCGGTGATGTAGAAAGTGAAGAAATAGAAGTTGAAGAAGCTGCAAGGTAAAATGTTGCTTAGGAACGCTTGCTGAGAGTAATTGTTAAATTGGGAGCTAGATCAAAGATAGACATCCCAATGTATGAAGGCAACTTGGATGTTGAAGAATTGATGGATTGGATAAGATCCATGGACAAATATTTCAACTATGAAGATGTCGATGAGGAGAAGAAGGTGAGACATGTTGTCACCAGGTTGAAAGGGCATGCAACATTGTGGTGGGATGAACTGCAGACTGAGAGGAGAAGCAAAGGAAAGCAGAAGATAAAGAATTGGGACAGAATGGTAGCCAAGTTGAAGGCTAAATTCATACCCAAATATTATCAGATAAATCTGTTCAGGAAGTTGTAGAACCTAAGATAGAAGGGTATGACAGTGAAAGAGTACACAAAGGAGTTATACAAGCTGAATATTAGGACTGGACAATGAGAGAAGGATGAGGAAAAAATTTCCAAGTATATAAATGGCCTGAGGTATGAAATCCATGATGAGATCAACATGATGTCAATGAGGACAGTAGATGATGCTTATCAGATTGCTTTGAAGGCAGAGGAGAAGTTGGTCAAGAAACGGAGTCAAAAAAACAGAGGCAGGAACCCAAGCAAAGGCAAGGGAGTTGCCCATGACAAGGCACAAAAACCCAAAGAAGAGACTAAGAAACCACATAGTCACTCAGAAAGAGGAGGAAGTTCTCGAGGAAGACAAAGTAGTGGAAGAAATTCTTTTAGAGGAAGAGGTTGAAGTAGAGGAGGAGAGATAAGATGTTATGCTTGTGGAAATACAAGACACATGTCTTGGGAATGTCCCGAGAAAAAGAAAGAAGGAGGTGAATCTCACATTTCAGAAGCTCAGAAGTTTAATGTTGAAGCAGAAGGAGCAGAAGATGGAAGATGCTTGATGTTGAAGAAGGTTCTCTTGAAACCTGAGCCAAAGGTTGAAAGGCCAGTGTAGAGGAACAGTTTGTCAGGATAGCTTGCAAGACTAAAGACAAAGTATGCAAGGTGATAATTGACAGTGGGATCACTGATAATCTAGTATCCATAGAGATAGTGGAGAAATTGGAGCTCGAGAAAACTGCACATCCGAAGCCATATAAAGTCTCATGGTTACATAAAGGACACCAGGCAATGGTCACTAAACAATGCCTCATTGAATTTAAAATAGGAGGATATAGAGATAAAATTATGTGTGAAGTGATTCGCATGGATGTATGTCATGTTTTGTTCGGAAGACCATGGCAGTTTGATAGAAATGTCATTCATGATGGGAGAAAAAATACTTACACCTTGGAGAAGAATGGTAGGACACACATGTTGCTGCCGATAGAGGAGAAGAAAGTAAAATAAGAAGCCAACACAAGCATACTTCTCATGAGTGGGAAGGAACTCTTGAGTGAAGTCAAGAAGGAACATGAGATGCAGTTTGTTGTGGTGAGGAAACCTAGAGTTGTCCTTACAAGTACTTCTATGGATGATTTACCTGAAGAAGTTCAGGAGATGCTGGAGAATTTTGCTAACATAGTAGTGGATGATTTTCCTAACTCATTGCCACCCATCAGAAGTATCAGCCATCATATTTATTTGATACCGGGAGAAAACATGTTGAACAAAGCAACATATAGATTGACACCTCAAGAGAATGAAGAAGGTAAAGAAACAAGTCTAGGAATTGTTGGACAAGGGTTTGGTCAAAGAAAGCTTGAGTCCATGTGCATTACCAACTGTGTTGAGTCCAAAGAAGAATGGAGAATGGAGAATGTGTACAGACTCAAGAGCTAGATCACCATCAGGTATATATTTCCTTTTCCTGGGATGGATGAATTAATGCCTTGCTTAAGTGGAGCAATTTTTTTTTCAAAGATAGATTTGAAAAGTGGATATCATCAGATAAGGATGAGAGAAGGTGATGAGTGGAAAACATCCTTTAAGACAAATGAGGGGTTGTATGAGTGGCTTGTTATGCCATTTGGCTTAACAAATGCCTCGAGCACTTTTATGAGACTGATGAATGAAATTGAAGGATTTCATTGGTAAATTTGTGATTGTATATCTAGATGATATATTGGTCTTCAGTAAAACTGAAGAAGAACATTTGAGACACCTAACATTAGTGATGAGGAGACTGCAACACGAGAAGTTGTTGATAAATCTGAAGAAATCCTCTTTTATGAAGACAAAGCTCATTTACTTGGGTTTTGTGATCTCTTCAAATGAATTGAAGATGGATCAAGATAAGGTGAAAGCAATCAAAGAATGGCCATCACCAAGAAGTATATTTGAAGTGAGAAGCTTCCATGGATTAGCGAGTTTCTATCGGAAGTTCATTGGGAATTTCAGTGGAATTTGTGCACCAATGATGGATACAGTGAAGAAGAGGCATACGTATTTTAAATGAATAGAAGAAGATGAGAAAAGTTTCAATATATTAAAGGAGAAGATAACAAAACGACCAATTCTAGTCTTGCCAAATTTCAGGAAGACATTTCAAGTAAGGTGTGATGCAAGTGGAGTTGCAATTGGAGAAGTCTTGAGCCAAGATAATAGGTCTGTTGCATATTTCAGTGAGAAGCTGGATGAGACTAAGGGAAAGTACTCCACATATGATAAATAATTTTATGCCATAATTCAAGCCTTGAAGAAATGGAGGCACTACCTTGTTCCAAAGGAATTTGTCTTGTACAACGATAACCAAGATTTACAATTCATAACCAGATGGGAGAAGTTAAACTAGAGACATGCTAAGTGGATAGAATATATGCAAAATTTCACTTTTGTCATTAAACATATTTTTGGTAATGCTAACAAAGTTGTTGATGCATTGAGCAGGAGATGTCTGATTCTGCAAAAATTTCAGATCAAGACCTTGGGGTTTGAACATTTTAAGGATATGTATCGTGATGATCCAGATTTCAAAGAAGCATATGAAGCATGTGCAAATCATGTGCTCAGAGACAGAAGCCAGGGGAAAGAGTATATGATTCAATATGGATTGATGTTTAAAGGTTGCCAATTATGCATACCGAGGTGCTTGATGAGAGAAAATATGTTGAAGGAAAAACATAGTGGAGGTCTAGCAGGACATTTCGACCATGACAAGACATTTGCACAGTTGAACAGTTCATACTATTGGTCGGGTATGAGAGAAGAGGTGAAGAAGTTTGTGAACAAATGTAAGATTTGCTAGTATGCAAAGGGAAAGAAATAGAACACTGGATTGTATCATCCACTGCCTATTCCAGATAGGCCTTGGGATGCAATAAGCATGGATTTTGTGTTGGGATTGCCAAGAACCCAAAGGGGAAGTGATTCCATATTTGTTGTGGTTGATAGATTCTCAAATATGGCACACTTTATCCTATGCCAGAAGACAAATGATGAAACACACATTGAAAATTTGTTTTTCAAGGAAGTTGTGAGACTTCATGGGTTGCCCAAGAGTATTGTCTCAGATAGGGACAGTAAATTTGTTGGTCATTTCTGGAGAACATTATGGAATAATTTGGGGACATAACTGTGTTTTAGTTCAGCATATCACCCTCAAACACATGGACAGACATAGGTGGTAAATCGGAGCTTGGGAAATTTGTTGAGAAGTTTGGTCACTGAACATCATAACCAGTGGGATCAAATTATGTCACAATCAGAGTTTGCATACAATAACTCAGTGAACAGAAGTATATGAAAGAGTCCATTCCATACAGTGTATGGAATGAAGCCAAGAGGAGTATCATAATTGAGAGATCTGGAGCATAGTGAATTCATAAGCGTTGGAGCAGAAGAATTCGCTACAGAAATGCATAAGCTTCATAATCAAATCAAGGGGTAGCTGCAGAACAAAAATGCAGAATATAAATGCAAAATTGATCAACATAGGAGAGAATTTTAGTTTGAAGTGGGAGATCAAGTCTTAGCACACCTAAGAAAGGAAAGGTTCCCAACAGGGAGATACAAAAAGTTGAAGCTGAAAAAGATAGGACCATGAAAGATCCTAAAGAAATTTGGTGCCAATGCTTATGAGATAGAGCTTCCAAAGGACGTGGGCATATCAACCATATTCAACGTTTCAAACATGTATCCTTACAATGAAGATGATGTGAAATAATCGGAAGATGAGAAAGAGATTCAGTGGGAGAAGTAGATGCATGTAGCAGAAAATCCACAGATGGAGAAGATCATTGATCAGAGGGTTGGCAAGAAGACCAAGAGAAAGACATACCTTGAGTATTTGGTAAAGTGGAAGGGACACCCAGTAGAAGATGCTAGTTGGGTAAATGAAGCCGATATCCAGAAGCATGGAAAGTTAGTGCAGGAGCCCATGGACAGGAGTCCATGAATTTTTTTCTAGGGGAGTATGATGCAGGAGCATCATAAGTAAGCACACGTGGAGAGACAACTCAACGCCTTAGTGTGCATTTGAATCAATTCAGAATCTTAATGCTGGCGTTTCCTGCAAATCTTTTTCTTGAACTGATTGAAAACTGAAGAAGATCAAAATGCTTGGGAGCGAATGATCGCGAGTGATCTGGGAGTTTCACTCCTAGACTTTAATGTAACAGAACTTAAGTAGTACTTAGTTTTTTTTTCTTGAACGCATAGGTAGTCGGAGGGAACCCTAAGATCCCTCTGGAATAAGTAGAAGTGTTGTACACCAAACGAGGCTACTAAAGACGAGGATAGCTTAAATTTGTTAGATTGTTGAATTTTAGTTGTTATTTTTTCATAGCTATAAGCATTTTTACATTGAATGAAGATAACAGAGGAAAATTGATCCAAATGTGTGTGGAGTTGATGTTGCTAAACTCTTCTTTGCTATAGGGTCACTTGATTTTAGCTGGGGATTTTATATTTGGGATGTTGTAAATAATATTTTATACTGCAAATTATTTCCAAAAAGACTCCTCGCTTGCCTCGTTTCCTCGGAGGACTTTGCCCCTCCATCCATTTTTCCCAATCCCTCATTCAGAGTTGCACCACTCACTCCCCT
>ML801218.1:119557-131173 GCA_009831015.1 Picea engelmannii | reverse complement strand
ATATATATATATATATATATATATATATATATATATATATAAACATTTTATAATAAAAACTTAGAAAAAAAAACAAATATTACATTGATATGGGTGTTGTTGGGGGTAATGTTGGGCACCATCGCAACCCTTCATGGGCTAAGCTCTGGTCCCACATGACCAGGGCTTAGCCCATCGGAGAATGGGGGATGCCCAACATTGGCCCCCACGATGTAGGTTGGTTGGGCGTCGTGGGGGTCGATGGTGGGCATCTACCTAGTCCCCCACGACCTAAGCTCTAGCCTTAGGGATTAGCTTGTGGGGACTGGGAAAATTCTCAACATCGTCCCCCACAACACCCACGGTGCCCAACCAACCCTAACTAACCTGCCAAACAACATAATTACAACATAATTTGTTTTTAATTTTTAATTTTAATTAAATTTGTTATTGTTTAAATTTTAAAATTGTTTTTAACATTTTTTAAAAATTTTAATATTTTTTTCAAACTTTTGTTTTGAATTTCATTAAATTTGTTTTTATTTGTGTTTTTTCAAAATTTTAGTGTAAGTTTAAATAAATTTGGTAGGATTTTATTTATTTTAAAGTTGTTTTTAATTTTTTTTTAAATGTTTTTAATTTTATTAAATCGGTTTAGAGTTTTGTTTTGAAATTGGTCTTAACTTCTTTTTTTTAATTTTGTTTTTTATTTTATTAAAATTGTTTTTTTCATTTAAATATTATTTATTAAATATATATTTTTATTTTTATTTTTGAAATTTTAGTTTATATTTTTTTAATAATTTTTTAATATTTTTTATTTTAGATATTTATTTCTTGAATTTTTTTTTTTAAGTTTTTTTTTTAGTTTTTTTAGGTTTTTTAATGTTTTTTTTACAAAGAAAGAAAAAATTGTATATATATAAATATATATAGTTTTTGGAGGAAGATTTTGATTTTTTTTCATTTCTTTTTAGTTATTTTTTTTTCTTTTTCACCTTGTTTTTATTTTTAATTTGAAATTTGAATATATTTTTTAAATTTGCTTTTTGTTCATTAAAAAAATTATTTGTAAATATTGTCCTTTTTATTTATTTAATTTTTTAATGTAAAAAATAAATAAAAAATAAACAGTTTGTAAATAAATTTTCAAGTGACCATTTGGGGTCTAATTTTGGGTTGTTTATTTGCGTAGGGATTGGTTGTCAAGGCCACAATTTCAATTAGATCATAAAGAGATATAATTTTAATGTTTAGAAAAAAACATTTTTCTTTAGGGAGTATCAAAGTTTTTATTTAGGTGTTGATTTTAAGGTTTTTCTGAGCATCTATATGAGTTTTTAAGGGCATGCTTGAAAAATGTTATAATTTTTACCCTGACTAGAAAAATGGTGCTACCAGTAGCACCACTTTTTGATTTGGGGGTTGATTTTCATGTTTTTTTATGCAAAAATATGGGTTTTAATGGCTAGAGTTCTCATTTTGAGGTCATAATTCTCATTAAGTTAGTAATTGTCTTATTTCCCAACTACACTTGTACAATTGATTGCTGGAACATAACATGTTACAATGTTCCAACAACCAATTGTACAAGTGGGGCTGAAAAATTCCTCCCTGACGTCAAAGAGCTATTTGATAAGCACCACGACACAAAGAAGAGGAGGTCTAGGTATGTGATCTACAAGAAAATTGATGCCAGTTATTATGGTGACAAAGATTATGAGAAAGGTATCTCAGAGTAAGTCGAGTGACCCATGGAGGAGGAGATGCGGGCCAAAGAACTAAGGGAGTGACAAAGGATCGAGTCTATCTATAGGGATTCTAGGTTGATGATCAATAGTAGGGAGGTCATTTCCATTAAGACAGTATTATTCAAGGAAGATGAGGATGTGGTGGAAGAAATCAGAGAATGGGACAAGGGAAACTAGCAACATAGATAGTGAAAGTTTGTGGCCCATGTGTCCCTTTTGGATGAGAAAGAAATCAAGAACATGGTTGTGGAGAAGAAGTGTCATGATATTCTTAGTAAGTACACGGGTGAGGATTTCATGGAGGAGCAGGAAAAGGCCAAGTCAATGCTTAATATTTAGATATAAAACATGCTGAAAAAACTTATGGATCATCGATTGATTTTCCAAATGTGCTTCTTAACTTCTATTAAATATACAATATGAATATTAGTTCATTCTTGATATTGACAGTGTGTTATAATTAATACATCCACCATGGTCCTTTCTTGTTAAATAGGGAAAAGGAGAAATCAAAAGCTCTGATCGTAGAGCTTGGAAGTCCTAATTATGCTAAAGTAGGGGCCAAGATGATGGAATCCGAAGGGAACGAAGTTGATTTTCCTAGTTCCATGGCAAGGTCCTTAGTTACAGGTACTTTAGGGATACAAAATTACTCCCCATCCTCGAATATCTATTCAATAATCCCCTTCAAGGTGAAGAAGAGGAGGTGTAGGTATGTGATTTACAAGTAAATTGATGGCAATTCATATTATGGCTACATGAATGATGAGGATGGTATCTTGGAGAAATTCAAGTGGCCCACGAAGAAGGATATGCAAGGAAGATCATTAAGGAAGTGGAAGAGGATAAATTCCATGTACTAAATTATAAGAGGAAACAAATAGTGACCTATGTTTTTGTCTCCGCAAAACAAAACCTCCACATAATTTAATTGTGGAGGTTTGAATATGTAGTTTGTGAATTATTATTTTTATTTATTTATTATTATTATTATTATTTTCTGTCTACTCATACTTCTATTGTGCTCAATGTCGTTTTCATATCTGATTCACATAAAATATTTTTTAGGTACATATATATAAATAAAACAAATTTAAAATACAAAAAACAAATTTATATAACTAATTTGTATTTATCAAAAAATGAAATTAGTTTTTGTTTGCAAACAAAAAGTGGAAAAGTAATTGGTTCTATTAATAACATCGTACACATTGATGTTGGTTCTCCATATCATCCATATCATACATAAGGTACCGAACAATGGTGTGTTGAATTTAACACACCGGTGCATCATTGTTAGTCGAACACCAATATCTATAGTGGTGTGTTGTGTTAAATAACACACTGGTTATGGGTTGTCATACAAATTGACGTGCGATGCCATTTAACATATGAAATGTGTAACTTGGGGCAGTTGGTTCTACGGAATTCTCCAATGTAGTAGAATTTTTTAATTATAAACCAAGCAATGCAATTTGTTATATGAAAAGCACCTCTACTCTAGTTTCTTGGAGCACCAGATGCTTTTTAATGGTGTGTTGTCGTTTATGACGCATCAGTAACGAGCGTTTTTTAAAAGATGCACCAAAATGACAAATTTTTAAATATTTCTCCCGATGCAACTCAATTAATCACACCAATGCGTTTCATTGAATGTAACACACCGATGCTCCATTTTACGTTTGAATGTGTTGCTACTAGTGCGTTTTTATTATAAAACATTGGTAAAGGGGTGTCCCATAAAACAAACCAATACGGTAAATTATTATGTGTTTTTCTCATTATCTTGCAGTACACAACACCTGTGTGTTGTATTTATTTGATGCACCGTCGAGAATTTTTTTTTATTATCAAAAACTAGGCAGTGTATTCACTTAATAGAACACACTGATGCTTTTATCTCAATTGATACATTGCCTAGGATCTTACTGGTGCTTACCATAAGATGTAATGCAATGATAATTTGTTAAAATTTGGTCCAGTGTCATTCTCTTTACAACACTGGTGCGTTTTTTGGGCTTAGGGGCACCGATAGGTTAAATTGTTTTATTGCAACTTGAGCGGTGTGATGTGTTAATAAAATTGCATCGGTGCTACCTTGTTATTGGATCAATGGAGTTTTGTTTAACAATGCATTCTATTGTCGAGAGAACCGGTAACGAGCCATCCACCAATATGCCCCGCTATTCCATGTCACTCAAGATTTTCTCGATTCGGTTTTTTTAACAACACTAGTGCATTTCGTTAACGTAAAAACACCACCACCTCAATTTTTATGGAATGTAAACTCAGTGGTACACTTTCGCTAACCAAACACACCCATGCAATATAGTTTCCAGAGAAATGGCATGATGTTTAGCGATGTGTCATCTAGTATAACGCACCGGTGTCATTGTTTTCCCTATGGGCACTGCTCAGTTATATTGATTTATTGCAAATTAAGTGGCACAATTTGTTACTATGAATTCCTCGATACTACCATTTTATTGAAGCACCATCGTTTTTTTTAGCGGTTCTTTGTGAATTGTACAATGATGGTAGTGGGGTGTTAAAGGAAACACCTTGCTATTCCAAATCAATCAATATGTCCCGATGCAGTTATGTTAATAGAACTAGTGAATTTGTTGAAAATGGTGGCACTACTGAGTTAAATTTTATGAGTAGTAAATGAAGTGGTGAACTTGGTTAAATGTAATGCACCAGTTCTTCTGTGTTTGAAAAACACAGACATGTTGTTTAGCAGGTGTTTTCTTTTATAACGCACTAGGTGCAGGGTGTTTAAAATGATACACTAGTTAAGTATGATGAAATTGTATGCATTGTTTGTAGTGATTATTATGAATTGGTTACAGGACACACCATACTGGGGCAAGCCGAATTATATAGGCACATAGTGCAGAGTCAGAAAATTTCAAGCTAAATTCATATTTTAATCAGATGAAAACGAAAATGGGAAGGTAATAAAAAAAATCCTAAACTCTTATGTCCCAAGGAGGCATGGTGATCTAGGTGGAAATCGGTGGCCACCCACCTATTCCACTAGCTCAACATACAGTTTCCATTTTAGCAGTTTTTCTACAGTTTTTTGGGTCCCAAACTTCTGGGGTTGTTTTGAGGCCTTAAATGACATTTTTTTGAAATGGAAACACTCAATATATATTGGAGGCCTTTATTGGGACATTCAGAATGTCTACTCCTTAGATACACCTTTCTAACGGGGTATCAAGCACCCCAAATGGATATCGTATGCAAATGTTACGCCCTAGCAAAGTTGACATATCAACTACCCCCATCAGGGCCCACAAACCTTTTGGTGGTTCATCTTCCATGGTTAGTTTTTGGATGTTTATGGTTTTACAATTCATGATTTATATTAAAAAGGCCTTAGGAGCCTCATTATAATCATGTTCTTTCGAATGTGGACATCTCTTCTCAGAGATAATCTACCACCATTCTAGCGAGTTCATTTCACTTTGTATTTTCTATTACAACCTCTGCATATTTCAGTCTTTAATAGAGATCGAGTATTATTGTACCTCTATGTTTCTATCTTAATCCAATGTTTCATTTGGTTCCCTCATAAATCCATATTAGTGGTATCAGAGCGGTTTTCTCTTTATTTGTTTCTATGTGCATGTCCCCAACAAGGTTAGGGTATCAAACATTGGGACTCAAACTAGTCGAACCTTTGGAAGACCATTGTATTCATCGTCGACCCTGAAAACCAACCATGGTGGAGGATAAAACATATGAGGGAGACAAATATGATCCAAGTGGATATCAGTGGCCACCCACCAATTCCACGGGCTCAAAAAACAATTTTCCATCTTGGCAATTTTTCGAGTTCCAAACTTCTGGGGCTGTTTTGAGGCCATAAACGATGTTTTTTGGGGATTTGGGGTCCAATGGGTTGCACAAGAACTAGCTTGGACTAGTATAAAATCGTTCTTATCAGTTATACCTTTCCAACGGTGTATCGAGCACCCCAAATAGAGATTGTATGCAAACGTTACGCCCCCTGGAAGTTGACGTATCAACTACCCCCATCGGGGCCCACAAACCTTTTGGATTTTCATCTTTTGGGGTTAGGGTTTTGGATTTTACTTATGTTAAAAATGCCTTTGGAGCCTCATTGTAACAATCATGTTCTTATGGATGCGAGTAGCCATCACATCTCTTCTCGTAGATAAGATGCCACCATTCTAGCGAGTCTTTCACTCTGTATTTAACAGTCTTTGTACATTTTCGCTCATTAATAGAAAATTGTGTATTACTGTATCTCTGTGTTTATGGTTGCATCTATGATACATTTCCATTATATTATTGGATATACAAGATATCTCTATACATCTATTTATTATATCTTTTCTCTCATTTCGTGCCGAAAATAATCTGGATCAATGGTATCAGAGCAAGCTGCTCTTGATCGTTTTTTTCAGTGCATGTCCCCGACAAGGTCCAAGTATAGCAAGTTGGCTCTCGATCTTGTCTCTCTTGATTAAAATCTCTCTTGCATGCCCAAGAGACTCTCCAATGTGGATGAAAAGAAAAACAACAAAGAAAAATATGTTATTCATTTGTTGCTTGAGCAAGCTCTCACGTGACAAAGGGACGAAATGATGGAGAATTTTGCCCACATCCTTCAAAGCCTATCGATAGCAGAAGGTGCATCTTCATCAAGTGGCCAATTTGGAAGAACCTCTCCTTTCAAGGTACAAGTTAATTTCGATATTCCCATATTTGAAGGACAAATAGATGCAGATGCCCTAGAAAAATGGTTAAATCTGCTAGAAGGTTATTTCTCTGTTCATAATTTCTTTGAAAAGGAAAATATCACCTTCACACTCCTTAAGGCTCTCCCCCATGTCAAAAATTAGTTGGAAACTTACTGGGATCAAAGTTCCACTGAGGATTTCTGAATATATGGGGTTGAGCCCACTTGGGATTTTTTTGTGGATGCAGTAAAGGAATGATATTTCCTTGTTGGCAACTATGAGGACTAGTACATGAGATGGACCACACTACGGAAAGAGAGGGGCCAAGTAGTTCTATATTTCACAAATACCTTCCATACCTTGTGCACCAAGCTAGGTATCAAAGAATCTGAACGACATTTGTCTCTGAAATACCATGGGGCTCTACATAGATACATCCAAACTAAAATGGATTTTCTGGATGTCACATCACTCGGTGCTTCTTATCAATATGGTGTTAAAATCGAGCAAAAATTTAAGCACAAAAAAAAACATGAGTTTGGGTCTGCAAATCTGCAACAACAAAAATATGATAAAGACATCTCTAAAAAACAACCTCCTGAAAACCAGTCTAAGCCATAGGAAAAGAAGGGTCATGGGAAGATGAAGAAGGACACCAGAAAATGGTGTGATTTCCAAAAAATCCCCTAGAACAACACCGATGAGTGTCTCTCAAAATAGTCATTGGTGGCTAAGATCAAAGAGAAGGAGGTGAACCCTGATTCAGAACCTGATTCTAGAAATTATTCATAGAAGACATATCATCGACACAGATCCCACTGCTATTGTTGCGACTACAACAATTCAACCAGAAGAACCAATAGATCCTGAAGAGGGGGAGTGCCTTTTTAATTCAAATATGTGGGTGAAGGGGACCCCGCTGCATTTTATTGTTGATAGCGAAAGCCAGAAGAACCTCATCTCAGCAGAGGTCGTCAAACAGTTGGGATTATTGACAACACCACACCTGCAACCATACAACATTGGGTGGCTTAGCCAGGGATGAGATATTCATGTCAGCCAGTAGTGTCGACTATCATGCGACATTCATCCCTTCAAGGATGAGGTATTATTTGATTTTTCCCCACTGGATGTTTTTGATGTTCTTGGGCCAACCATATATGTGGAAGCACCATGCTATTTATGAGTCTCAACCCCGTAGTACCATTGTTACTCTGAGGGGTCATATCTACAGAATACTAGAGGCAATTCTGACTATTGTCCCACCTAAACAGTGTCGCAAGGTAGTATCTCATACTACAAAATCCAGCTTCTTCACAATATGGTCAAAAGGTGAAGATAAGGATACTGCAACCACTACAACCTCGACCCAAGCACCTTCTATCCAACAGAAGTGAGTCGAAAAGACTGCATCAAAGTGCAAAGATTCCTTCTACACACATACATATCATGTATCTAGACAGGTTAAAAAGGTCCAACCCTTCCAACCACAAGTTCATGACATTCTTCAACAAGCTAAGTAATGCAACTTCTCCAGCAAGGCAAGCAACTCACCAAGATTCAGATTCAACAAACGCTTCCCTCTCTCCCACAGGAAATCAACACAATGAAGATAATTTATTCCTAAGGAGGGAGGATTGATCCAGGTGGATATCGGTGGCCACCCACCTATTCCACGATCTCGAAAAACAATTTTCCATCTTGGCAGTTTTTCAACATTTTTTTGGTTCCAAACTTTCGGGGTTGTTTTGAGGCCTTAAACGATGTTTTTTGGGGATTTTGGGTCTAGGGTATTGCTAGGGAAACTAGCTTGGACCAGTTGAAAATCATTCTTCTCAGTTAGACCTTTCCAACGGTATATTGAGTGCCCCAAACAAAGATTGTATGCAAAAGTTACGCCATAGGGAAGTTGATGTATCAACTACCCCCATCGAGGCCTGCAAAACTTTTGGCTTTTCATCTTCCAGGGTTAGGGTTTTGGATTTTACTTGTGTTAAAAAGGACTTTGGATCCTCATTGTAAAAATCATCTTCTTACGGATGTGAGTAGACATTACATCTCTTCTCAGAGATATGCTTCCACCATTCTAGTGAGTCTTTCACTCTGTATTTTACAATCTTTGTACATTTTCGCTCATTAATGGAAAATTGTCCATTACTGTATCTATGTGTTTATGGTTGCATATCTGATACATTTTTGTTATATTATTGAATATATAATATATCTTTTTACATTTCTTTATTATATCTCTGCTCTCATTTCGCGTCGAAAATAATCCAGATCAAGAGATCCTATTAATTTGTTTCTTGCAGAAGTCCTCATGAAACAAAGGAACAAGATGATGGATTGATTTTCCCAAATTCTTCGGTAGTTTCTGAAAACAACAGAGGCATATTCCTCAAGTATCCACTTTGGATGATTCGTCCCCTTCAAGTTACAAGTCAATTTTGATATTCCTATATTTAAATATCATATAGATGCATATGCTTTGAAAAAGTGGTTAAATCTAATAGAAGGTTATTTCTCCATCCACAATTTTTCCAATAGGGAAAATATCACCTTTGCGCTCCTTAAGGTGGTCCCCCATGTCAAACATTGGTGGGAGAATTATTGTGAGAAAAACTCCCTAGAGGATTTTGGAATATTTGGGGCCGAGCTCATTTGGGATTCTTTTATGGATGTCATCAACTAACAATATTACCTTATTGGAAACTATGATGACCAGTACATGACATGGACCACTCTCTGTCAGGAGAGGGACCAAAAAGTGTCGATGTTCACCAATACCTCCCATACCTTGCGCACCAAGTTGTGTATCATAGACTACGAGTGGGATATGGTTCTAAAATATCGTGGGGCCCTACATAGGTACATTTAAATATAAATGGAGTTTATGGACATCTCATCACTGGGAGCTTCTTATTGATATGTTGTCAAAATGAAGAAAAAAATTAAGAAGAGGAATAAGAAGGAGTTTGGATCCGTGAATGCATCACAGTAGAATCCAGGAAAAGGTATCCCCAACATGCAGAACAAAGGAAAAATAAATAATGGACAACCACAAGAAAACCAATCTAAGAATAAGGGTAATGGGAAGATGAAGAAAGACACTGGGAAGTGGTGAAAGTTACATAAAATCCCCTAGCACAATACTGATGAATGTCACTCAAAGCAGTCATTGGTGGCTAAGTTGAAAGCCTTAGAGTCATATTTATATCTAGACAAGGTGAAACATATCATTCATGCAACACCTAGTTCCATAGTCACTACCACCAATATCTTGCCAAACGAACTAGATGAGTCGGAGGAAGGTGAGCACCTTTTTCAGTTGCAGATGTGGGAGAAGGGTATTGCACTACATTTCATTGTTGATAAAGGAATCCAAAACAAACTATCTCAATAGATGTCGTGAAAATTTTGGAGTTTCTGAAAACACCACATCTGCAATTGTACAACATCAGGTAGCTTAAGCAAGTACGAGATATCCTTTTCAGCCAACAATGTCGCCTGCCTTATGGCATCAAGCCCTTCAAGGATGAGGTATTGTGTGATGTTTCCCCACTTGAAGTTTGTGATGTTATTTTAGGCCAGCCATGTATGTGGAAAAATCATGTTGTATTTGAGTCTAGACCTCATAATGTCATTGTTACTGTGGATAGAAAATTGTACAGGATCCTAGAGTTATATCCACCTACAACAATTTCTTTGGTCTCAAATAAGCATTGCAGGAATCTCATCTCACAGACTAGGAAATTTTTCCTATTCATGATTGTCTCTCAGAGTGAATGAAAGGTCATAGCCACATCTATGGCCTCTGTGCAGGTATCCTCTATGTAATGGAAACAAGTGGATAAATCTGTGGAAGAGCATCGAGAAATTTTCACTTCACCTCTCAGAGTGCCTCTGCATTGTCAAGTCAAGAATTCAATTGAGCTAACTCCTAGAACACCTTTTCCTAACGGGTCAGTGTATTGGTTCTCTCTCTTAGAAAATGAGATAATAAAGTGCTAGTTTCTCCAAAAAGGACACATTCAACCAATATTCTCACCTTGCAGAAGCCCAATCGTGCTCATACAAAAGAAAGACAGGACCTGACAACTATGTATTTATTATAGAGCCCTAAAAAAAACATAGTTAGGAATCAGTTCCCAATTCCTTGAATTTATGACCTTAGTAATATTGATCTAAAGTATGGCTACCACCAGGTCCCCATAGAACAGAGTGATGTATGGAAGACCGCTTTTAATTCTAAAGAAGGTATTTTCAAGTGGTTGGTCATGCCCTTTGGATTGAAAAATCCCCCAACCACCTTCACGAGGTTGATGCATGACATCTTGTGGCCCTTCACCAATTCCTTTGTGGTTGTATATATGGATGACATCCTCTTATTCAACAAGAGTTGGGAAAAATACATGTAGCACATTTAGTAGGTCCTCCATAATATACGACATCACAAGTTATATGCTAACTTACAGAAATGCTCCTTCGACATGAACAAGGTCCATTACCTCATATATATTATAGATTATCATAGTGTTCATGTCGATCGAGCCAATATCCAAGTAATTTGTGACTGGCAAGCCCCAACAACACTAATAGAGCTTCATATCTTTTTAGGCCTTGCCAACTTCTATCGCATATTCGTATTTGGGTTCTCCCATATCACATGGGCTCTCAGTCAAGTGGCCAAGGGTGGTTTCAAAGACAAATGTTTGTGGGGTAGATAACAATAGAAATATTTGGATGATATCAAACATCACTTATGCTCATCCCTAGTGCCTTTATTACCTGATCTACAACGATCATTTGAGATTGAGACCAATGCTTCTAATTATTTTTTTGGTTCCATTCTCACTTAAAATGATCATCCAGTGGCCTATCACAGTGAGACACTCTTAGATGTCACCCATAAGTACCCTACCTATGACAAGGAAATGTATTACATCATACAATCCTATTTCCAATGGAAGAATTACATTCTAAAGAAGGAGACAATCATCCATATGGATCACATGCCTCTGCAGTTCCTGTAGACACAAGGAAAATTACAAAATGACCTCCATCAAAAGTGGTCCACATACTTGAAGAAATTTCACCTCAACATTAAGTATAAGAAAGGGAGCACCAATCACATCATTGACTTCCTCGGTCCACCTCTAGTTTTAGTACTA
>ML801218.1:62854-75524 GCA_009831015.1 Picea engelmannii | reverse complement strand
TAATAGGGATAATAAGTTATATTGTTTAAATTAAAAAGGTTACGTACACGGAAAGGGATAAGATATTAATTAAAAGGGATAAGATATTAATTATAAGGGGATAAGGTAATAAATGGGTAGGTAAGGAAGTAAATGAAGGAGGCGGTGAAGGAAGGATATGGGGGGGAAGGAGATTTACGAAGGGACATGATTCTACGGGATTTTTATTTTTCTTTGGGGGGCTCTCTTGGATTTGGGGAGAGGAGAGTTGAGTTCTGTAGTGGGAAGGTTTAGTGCAGGGGCACTGGTTTGCTGGAGGTTTTGGGCACAGGGGCCAGGATATCCATATGATATCCTGGAGCTAGGAAGTTGTCCTAGTTGGAAGGGTGGAACAAGTTTTGGACAGTGTTTACACAGTTCAACAGCAGTCAACAAGGCAAGTGAAAGCGGAGGGTTAGCATTAGACCAAGGTAATTTAAATTGTGTATTTGTTTTATTTTGTTATAAAATTTTATTATTCGTTGATCAATTTAAAATGCGTAGGTGCTCAATTAAAAGGAATTATTGAATTTTCCTGTTATGTTTGTAGAATTAATTGATGTTAAATAATATGTCCATTACAGTGTCACAAGAAATCATATTAGTTCCAAGCGCATGGAACATGCTAATGCTCAGATCAAGGAGACATGAGCAGGAAAAGGACACTTGAGGAAAATTCCTCCATGGGTCAAGGTGTCAAGTCACAGAGGCAAGAAGTGTTGCAAGGCTTGCATATAAGGAATGATTCAAAGGGTCAAATGAGAGAAATGTGGAGCTGGAATTAGGCCAAAGATGCAAAGAAGAGACCCACAAATGATATTAAGCAGGACACAAGGAGACCCCTTCTATGTAATTTTTACGAGCCCAGAGAAGATAAGCTCGATAGTTTTTTCATGTTTTAGAGAGTCTGAAAAAATGCAAAATAAGACTCCAGGGAGTACCTTTTTTGAAGATAGTCTAGTCAATTAAAAAAAAGGGGTTAAACTTGCACCGAAAAGATGTTTATTCAGAACCATTTTAATGAGTGTGACAAATACAAGATCACTCGACCATCTTTTCAATTTTAAGGAGTCTGAAAAGAGCTTAACTATGGACTCACAACCTTTTTCTGAGTTTTAGTCTCCTTAGCCCGAAAGAAGACCCAAATATTCACTAGGACATCTATCAAAATCCAACAGCTCATGCAAAGCAGACACAAGCCCGGGAGAACCCAAATCTTTCCAAGCCAAGGAGGATAAAATACTTGTGGAGGCTCCTTCATCTACTATACATTGGTAAATTTTATTTGAATTAAATTCAACCCTTATTTCAAAGGGTGCATAAGAAGGAAGACGGGGCTCAACAAGGTCATTCCAATCAAAGGAAACTATCCTAGGGCTTGGAGGGGGTGTGCTCGAAGTGAGTGGAATTCCCCCTTGTTATGAAAGTACTGAACTGGAAATGCTAAAAACATAATCGGTAGACACATCACTCCCCAAGAGAAGAGTGGGATTAGCCGAAGATTACATTGGCACGACCACTTTGGTAGACTCAACACTCTCCAAGAGAAGCGTGGGATCAACCGAAGATTGCATTGAAATGACCACTTTCTCAACCACCTATTGAATAGGCTATGAGACAACATGGTCTAAAGGCACATCACCCCCCAAAAGGGAAGTGGGATCAGCCTAATATTGCATCGACATGACCACTTTCTCAACCAATGGCTGAATAGGATGTGAGGAAACCTTAGAAGACTCAAAATTGAAAGATCTTGCAGACAGGGAACACAATATTATTACCTCTAGAAGGCCAGGACATAAATGAGTAAGGTGATCTCCCTTGCAAAGCTTACAAGGAAACTTAGTCTTATGTCCTATTCGTCTAGGTTTCTCAACATAATCAATGCCCCCAGCATGACTAGCAGTAGTTGGTTTCACATATCCAACATGACTTGCAAAGGTTGGTGATTGGTCGATAACATGACTCACAGAGGCTATAGACCTATTACCAGTATGACTACCAGTGACTATAATTTCACCCCATCATGACTTGCAAAGGTTGGGTGTTGGTCTTCAACATGACTTGCAAAGGCTGATGACCTATCTCCAACATGACTCACAGAGGTTGGTTGTTTACCCCCCATCATGAATTGTAGAGGTCAATTGGTGGTATTCAACATGACTTGTAGAGGTTGAAGACCTATCTCCAACATGACTTGCAGAGGTTGGTAATTTTTTATTCCTATTATTCCTCTTTCTATTTCATTTAGACTTTTGATTACTAGTAGTTATACTTTCACCAGGGAAGGAAGAAGGAGGGGGAGAAGAATTTGTTGAAAAAGGAAAATCAACATGATTCCCATGACATAAGGTTCTTAAATGAGAAGCGTCAAGAGTGTTCCAGAAATTTGGAATGGTACCCAACCAAACCGGTAGTCCCACACTCAACCCAGGAATGTACAAAGTTTCCATCAAAGGGACACCAACGTTTTCGAAAAATGGAAAAGCACAAGAATCCCATTTTGAAGGGGTTCCTTGGTTGGTATCATCGGGAACTTTATCCATGAGGATATTATGCACAGTTTATCCCATTGCGGGATCGTTGAAGTCCGTAAAAGCGTCACACATTGAATCTGACGAACTAGTGTTATAAAAACCAATGCCTATAAAGAGGCATCTCCACGTTTCTAAGCAAAAGACCGAAAAGTCCTCATGACCGAAAGAATGGGCAGTCTACCACCTTAGGTCAAAGAAAAATATAAATGAATTACTAACTCACTATGGAGAACTAGGGAGAAAAAATCACACACTAAAAGTTTCTAAAGGAAAATCAAGCAGATGACTAACTAGTCGGAAGGATAGTTATGCCAATCAACACTATAGCAACTTATATAATTGGTGCAAGTGAAAATCGAACACAGAAGAACCCTCCGAGTATACTCTGTGAAGCATGATCCAACATTCACCCTAGGTACCGTGGTATACCCCCGCAGTCACCTATGTAAGTCCATAAAATATGGGAAACTAGGTTTCCAACTCGCAGTCAGTCACCAGGTGGGTATAGTCGACAGTCGGGCAGATCGTAATGAGCAAGATAACAATTCTGAATCCCTTCAAGGGTATCGAAAGAAAACGGTCCAAAATACAACTAAGGATATCGAACAAATTCAAGGTCCATGAAGCTCTGTAGGAAAATGCGATCGGTATTGTTCCCGAGAAAGACCCTCAATATACAATCCCCACTATGTTTAGTACATCTTTCGAGGGGTTATCTCCTCTTCCTTTCCTCACGCGACCTTGTGTTTATCTCCTGTGTTAGAGGGGGGTACTGACTAACTCTTACAACACTGGACTTAAAACACTCCCTAAATCAGACTCTGATGTTTGTTTTAAAGTGGCCTTGAATATTTTGCTCTTCACACCTAATTCAAGGCCCTAAAACCCTAAACTAGTTTGTGAACCCTACAAACAAAAAAAGTCTAATGTATTTTAGATTAGGCGTTATTTTTAAGGCTTGATTTATACAAAAGATACGGTAGTGAAACTGGTGGTTTTATGAGGAGATGAATAAAGACGAGAACTTTAAAGTATTTGAAATAAAAATTACATTGAAATGAAAAGCAAAGCTTGTAAATAACTCTTTTTAAATTCAACTTTTCTAAATGATATTTTAACATCTTGTAAATGAATAAATCCTAAAACTTGCTTTCACTTGGCTACAAACCACTTATGTTTCAGGAAATCGAAAAGAACTTGGAAATGAAGACTCTTTTTCTTTTTGCAAATAGAAACCTTGACTACTTTACCAAACTAAAAGAAAGAAAATAAATTGTCTTTTTTATTTTATTTTTTGAACTGCTTTTAATGAGAAAAAACTGAAGTAAACTTTTTGTTTTTTCAAAGCAAGAAATAGGGACAAAGAGAAAACTAAAAACAAGACTCATAAATACCCTAATCCTACTGCAGATCGTAGAGATTCAATCAAGAAACCAAAAGGAGAATCAAAGACTTGACATCTTTCTCAAAACCTTTTAGGACAAACACAAGAAGACTAAGGAAACAAGTAAATTGGAACCTATACCCAAGCTATGGCCATAGACAGAGACTCTGTATGATTCAAGAAATCCCTGAGAAGTCTGAACTTCTATCAGGAAAGAGGAAAACTCCCTCTTTATTAAAATACTTTCATGAAACAGAGACGTGGGTTGTTGCATCAGTAGCCTGTGTATGTATGCGGGTTGTCTATTGTGCAGAGCACGTATTTACGTGGGTTGACCCTTCACACGGTGCGTACAACTCTGAGTATTTTCAAAAATGAAAAGAAAAGGTAGCCTTACAAGGCATGGAAAGCTGGCATGTACCTTACAGGTGACCATAACCCCTTGATAGACTCAATAAACTTGACTGAAACTCAAAAGGAAAAAAAAAGCCAATCAATCAACCCAAAACCCCCTAAAAAATCCTAGAGAGATCCCTAGTATGGTCGCCAGTTCTACTAGTAGGGAAATCCCCCCTTTAACTATACCATGGCTTTAGATATAGACAGAGAGAATGATCATCTAAAAGTCAATATATTTTCTACTCTACCCCAAACATAACAAAACAAATGACAATAAATAAATAAGAGAGAAGATCGGTAATTGTACCTTTTATCCCACATCTGTTGATGATCTCCTCAAGCTCTGTAGTTCCAACGACTGCAAGTCTTCTGCCAAGGCTGACCTACATCCAAAACTAGGAAAAAAAGGACTAAAAGCATGCTACTTCTATTCATGAGTTAGGGTTAGATATCAAATGCTATGTATAAATCAAATAAAATACACAAAACATCATCATTTGGGACAGGGAAAAGAGATTCTTTTATTCATCAAACAAAGACTGAAACTTACAATCTGTGTTGGCCACCATTCCACAAACCTAGTCTGAGATCCTCTTTACAATGATCCAAGTGCACCTTGAATAGGCCTCTTCTCTCAATCTTCTGATGACCTCAAAGGAAGGGAATGGATTGAATGGAAGAAGAAGGGGTTGATGAGGGAATGTTGAGGCAATATCTCAGAAAAGATAGCAAAAGCTTGGGCAAGGAAGGGAAGTGAAATTGGGAAGAGTTTCACTTTTATTATGCTTGGATGTGAAATGAGACCCCAACACCTCTTTTTATATGAAAAAATGATGGTTATTAGATTGGGTGGCGGGCTATAGCAGGTGAATTGGTTGGGAAATCTCCAATAGCCAGTGAATTTCACCGAATTCCTTACAAATTTTGCTAGCATACGTGGGTTGTTTAGTGTGCAGCAAGCGTATGACCGCATGTTGTATAGCATGCAACAAGAATATGTACGTGGGATGTAATGGTGCAGGGAACATACATTCTCTAAATTTTTTTTTTAAGAAGTGCTACTCAACATTACTTTGGAAAAATATGCAAGTAAGAGGGCCAAGGCCATGTATGCATGGATAGGAAGTTTTAGGGCTATAAAAATAATGAGAAAGAACCACTTTGAAGAGAAAAGAGGATTTGAAAAGTGGGTCTTTTTATGTTTACATTACTTCTAATTATTGTGGATTTATCATGCATCCTTGTTTAATATCATTTTGAGAAATTATGATCATTGGAAAGAAGAAAATAATGGTTGATACACATGGGGGTTTGGGGTCTTGTAACAAACTATAACTGAAGTGATTCCATTATTAGGTTAGGGTCTATGGCATGGTCCACCTATCCTTAAATAAAAATAGTAGGTAGATGTTACCAAGATCAAATTCGCAGGTCCTATATCCTAAATCATGTCATATGTCCTATGGTTTCTTGTACATGTAGGGATCATTGAGGTCTCAGGGTTCAATGATAATGGTATCTATTAGGGATATGGATCTTTCCATGTGTAGATTTAAATATTTCATTCCTCATCCCCATTCTCTCCTCCAATTCTGACAACATGATCATAGATAAGAGGATAGACCAAATGATTGTGCACTCTCCCCTTTGTGTGTGATAACCAAGTGATAGTTAATGGGTGAAATGTTAATTCTAGGGAATAAAATATTTTGTTATTTTTTGTAGACACACTCATATTTGAGGATTTTTCTCATGGTCATGAAAAAAAATTTATTGGTTAGGTGGTAAACAATAAAAAATACCTAAATATGAATGGCATTTAGAGGCAATAAAAAAATCCAAGATTCAACTAGGGAGGAGAAATGCTTACCTAGAGTAGAGGACAAATGGAAAAAGGAAAGCAAGTGGTTGAATATGGAACATGGCCTCTTTGATAACAATTGAGACAAGGGGATCTCTACAATTATTTCTTTCAATATATGTCTAGCATGCTCTAATGAAATTAGTAAAATGTGGAATGAATAATAAAATACTTTTTTCTCTTTTATAAAGAAGAGTTGAATCTTTTTTCCCCTTTTAAACTTTTTAAAAGTTTGATGGAATATGTTTAACTAGGAGAAACTTTGTACTATTTTTATTTTTCATGTTCTTAGAAGTTTTATTTTGGTTCAACAAAGTTGTTGTGTTGCACCCTTATTTTTTTTTTATCCTTTGATATTTTTCAAAAGAGAATTTTTTCAAGTTTCACTAAATCACATCATAGAAAGTTTTCAAGTCGTGCTATGTTGCATGAAGAAAAATTTTCATCTTCCAATACATCGCAACAAAGGAAATGTTTGAGGTTGTGATGCATCACAAGATAGAAAAATTTTGAGGTTGCAACTCATCGCAAGATAGAAAATTTGTGAGACTACGATACCTCACAAGATAGAAATTTTTTGAGGGCATGATACATAATAAGATAGAATAATTTCTAAGTTGTTATGTATCATGGCCTATACCATGGTATCTCTCTCACTCACTATATAAAAATCTATTTGGTTAGCTCACCAAGAATTCAGGCAAACTGCACAAATGTTTATCGATCCGTAAATAAGTGTGATCTGAATTATTTCCAATTTTTCATAGGGGAACATGGAGAAGGATGGGGAGGAGCCGGCGGAGGTTTTGAACTTATGGGAGAGTCAATTCGGTATAAGGGTTTTAATTGGATTGGAGGAGAAAGACATCAAATATGAATACTAAGAAGAGAATACCTTGAATAACAGTGACCTCGTACTACAAATGAACCCTATTCACAAGAAGAATCATACCAGCAAGCAAGCATGTCTGTGAATCTATAATCATTTTCGAATACATTGACGAGGCCTACGACAACTCTAATCCTTTATTTTCCCTCCAATGCATATGACTGAGCCTGTGCAAAATTCTGGGAAAACTTTGTAGACAATAAGGCATTCATGTAATTCACATGCTCATTTTAAATCTCTGATTACTTATTCATTTCATCTGAGATCAATCAATGGTGTGGAATAAATTTATTTCGTTTGTGCAGGTTTATGAAACTGGATATTCTCCCATTATGAAAGACAAAGGAGAATCCTAAGAAGAGGCTAAGCGCAATATTTTGGAGTACCTGGGATTGTTGGAAGGAGTTCTTAATGAGCTTTCCGATGGAATTAAGACTTATTTTTCAATGCATCTAATTAGCATTAGTTGTAACCTCATGTAGGCATCCTTATCTGCCCATTTGTGATAGTTATTTCTTGGGATTATCACATTTCTATATATAGGCAATACTCTCTTGTATTGTATTTTACACATAAGATATAATAGATCAATCATTCTCTGGTAGTCGGCTTTTGTTTTTTTTTGCAGTTGTCTTTTGTTCTTTGGATATTGTTTTTGAATATTTTCATGGTATCAAATAAATATCTACAAACCCCTTCTCATTTTTTTGAGAGATATCTTCACGTTGTGTAATCTTCAAGATCAATATAATATATTTAATATCATCAAATTGGAAGGATTGTTGCATCTACACATTACTGGTTGTAGATCTGGTTTTTTTCCAAACATTGGTTTGCATTCCATTTTGAATTTGTGGATGTGGATGTGGTTCTTTTTTTATGGTCCTATTTGTTGGCTTTGTGGTACACAAGGATTTGAATGCCTCTTGCCTATGATGGTATCTCTCCATTTGTACATCCAAATCGATTTCGTGAGGCAGAAAAATGTTGATGAGGTTCGAGACCAAATAGAGTTGTTGAGGTTCGCTTGAATCCCAAATTCATCGGAAGATACAAATTTAAAGGATTTGGAATTATCTAGATATTTTTCTAAGAAAATTCAAGGTTTCCAAGGTTAGGGTCTATGTGTATCATAACATGATTTTATCTCACGGTGGTTGGAGATGATAGACAATTTACAATGTAATCAAAGGTCGAGAAGAATGAATCCCGGCCATGGGAGCTTGAAAGATTAAGAATTGATTGTTGCCCTCTCAAGTTATTGGTACAAGGGGCCTCTCATGCAGAAAAATTGATATTTGTGTGATATTTCATTTACTAAAGTACGCTTGGGAATTTTTTTTGTTTGATTATAAAAATATAGCAAAAAAACAATAAAACTAAAATCTACAATTTGATTTGATTTTGTGCAATTGTGGCACATTGGAATATGAATATGATCTATTTTATCACATCAAAGTGAATTGTTGGCATATTTTTTGAGTTTATATAAAACAAAATCAGGAATTGCACAAACAAAAGATCTAATAGATCAAGCATTATCTCATAAAATATTTTTTGTTTTTTTGGAGTTATCTTTTGTTCTTGGGATATTGTTTTTGAATATATTCATCTATGGTTGGCATGAAATTATATGAGAAGAGAAGATAGTTTGTTGATTAGTTTAGGGATCAATTGTTGTATTTATGATCCTATGGTTTGGTTTACATTCGAAGACATGGTAATGATCTCTTGATTTTTATTCTATATGTGGATGATTTAATTCTCACATGGAGTTATTCATCTATGATTTAGAGTGTTAAGGAAACATTGATGGTACATTTTTATATGACATGTGTAGGACTTTTACATTATTTTCTTTGTCTACAGTTTATTTAGTATTCAAAAGGGAACTCCATTTTCCAACAGAACCATCCACTTGATTTACTTCAGTTCTTTGGCATGACTAATTGTAAGGCTACACCTACTCCATATTTTTCCCCTAGAAACCCAAACCAGAAAAACCAACATATTCTATATTCATTCATAGTGATAGATTGTTTACAATACAATATACATATAGGATCCAGCGCCATCCAAAACCCTAACTCAATGACCTAGATTAGTCAACAACCCTAATTCCTTAACTAGAAATAGAAAATCATCGGGAAAAAACCATGTGCCGAAAAACCACCCAACAATGGACACGGAAATCAATGCAACACGAAAAATGAGGCAAAAAGGCGACATGTTTCCTGAGGAAAAGAATATAACACATACCCAACATTCTCCCACTTGTTTTTTTCTTTGCATAAAGGGGGTTACAGGGTTACATAGTGAACAATCCAGGGCATGAATGCCCATGGATCCTCTACACTAAGAGAACTTCTCAGTCCTCACATATTTTGTTAATGAATCTACAAAATTATTCAAAGTGTCCACCTTCATCAAAAAAACTTTATTTTCTTCAACCATGTCTCTCACAAAGTGATATTTAATATCAATATGATTTTTCTTTGAATGATAAGTTGGGTTCTTCGCTAGAAACATTGCACTTTGATTGTCACAATCTATCCTTACAGCTTGTTGTACCAACCCAATACCTGAACAAAATATTTGTAGCCATACTTCTTTCTTACTTGCATGAGTGGTTGGCATGTATTCAACTTTTGTAGTTGAAAGTGCCACTACATCCTATCTTTTACTCATCCAACTTATTGCTCCTCTAAACAGGTTAAACACATACCCACTTGTATATCTCCTACAATCGATATCTCCATCCCAGTATGCATCCGCAAATCCATGTATATCCAACACTCTGTCCAATCCTAGTCCTCCTTGGTAGCACAATCCATAGCTAGAAATGCCACGAAAATACCTAAAAACCCATTTTTACTATTTTCTAATGCTCCTTCCCTGGTTTTGACATATACCTACTCAAAAATGCCACTGCATGTGAAATTTTTGATGCAGTACAGACCATTGCATACATCAAAATTCCAACCGCACTCGCATATGGAACATGAGACATGTCCTCCTCCTCTTCCTGTGTCTTGGGACACTGATCTGCATATAACTTTACACCAATAGGAATAGTAACCTTGCTCGGTTTACATTCCTTCATATTAAACCTCTACGATATTGTCTCGACATATTTTCTTTGATTTAAACAGAGTTTCCTCTTTTGTCGATCTCTTTTAATTTCCATGCCCAAAATGAAATTTGAAGCACCGATATCCTTCATGTCAAATTAAGAGGACAACTGAGTTTTCACATCCTGGATAATCTCCTTGTTATTTCCTATCAGCAACATGTCATCCACATACAAGACCAAATAAATCAAATAATCACAAATTAATTTAAAATACACAAAATGATCCTCTTTTCTTCTTGTGAAACCAAGTCCCAACATATAAGTATCAATTTTTTTATACCACATCCTTGGTGATTGTTTTAAACCATATAGGGAATTTTTTAGCTTGCATACCAGCTCCATCTTTCCCTTCACAACAAATACTTCTGGCTACTTCATATAGATTTCTTCTTCCAGATCCCCGTGTAGGAATTTTTTCTTCACATCCATATGTTCTACTTCAAAATCAAATGCAGCAACAATAGATAATAGAAATATTATAGAGGTTAACTTGGAAATGGGAGAAAAAATCTCACCAAAATCAATTCCCTCAACCTAGGAATAACCCTTTGCAACTAATTGAGTTTTGTATTTCTCCACTTTTCCTTCTTCATTCAGCTTCTTTTTAACTACCCATTTGCTGCTAATGGGATTTCTTCCATTCGGCAAATCTACTATATCCCAAGCCTCATTCTTATCCAAGGATTCCATTTATTCGTCCATAGCCTTTTTCCAGATATTTCCATCCTATTAATCCACTGCCTCCCTGATAGTTCTAAGATCATAATCAGTAATAGACAAAGAAAAATTTGAAGGAAAATCAGATGGAGTATACCTTTCCAGTAGCCTTCTTTCTTGAACCGATCTCCTCAATATTGGACTATGAAGATCTTCTTCTTCTAATTCCTATTTTTCTATAGAGTCTGATTCATCATCCTTTAAATCAAACTCTATTTTATCTGGTTCTCCCTTACTTGGTAGGACTTCATGTTTAACAACATCCTTCATTTCTCTAAATACCACATATCAGCTATACACTACCTTCTTAGTTTCTGGGTTCCAAAGATTATAACCTTTGAGACCATATTTATATCCAATAAAGATACACTTTTCATCCTTCTTATCTAGCTTACTCATGTTTTCCTTTGGAACATGAACATATTCATCATAGCCAAATACCTTGAGATGTGTTAGAGAAGGTTTCTTACCAGTCCATACCTCTTGTGGAGTCTTGTTATCCAGTGCTGATGAGGGTGATCTGTTGACCAGGTAACATGCAGTACCCATTGCCTCTGCCTAGAATTCTTTCCCTAACATGACACCACTCAACATGCACCTTTTTTTTCCATCAGCGTCATGTTCTTCCTTTCAGCAATTCCATTCTATTGAAGTGTATATGGAGTAGTATTTTTCTTTGCTATACTGCACTTCTTACAAAATTCTTCAAATTCACTCCCACGTAACTCTCTCCCATTATCTATCCTCAACACCTTAATTATTTTCTCTGTTTGATTCTCAACAAGAGCCTTAAACTCTTTAAACCTGTCAAAGAATTCAGATTTCTTCCCAAGGAAATATATCCAAGTATTCCTCAAGAAGTCATCTATAAATGAGACATAGTACACATATTTTCTCAATGATGGGACCGACACAGTTCCAAAAAAATCATTGTGAACTAGTTGTAAAATTCCTTCTTCCCTCGTTGCACCAGAGGGGAATCTTACTCGATTTTTCTTCCCATATACACAATGTTCACAGAAATAAAAATACAGAGAGCAGTTAGACATACCTTCAACCATACCTTTACCGTGTAGTAGTCGAAGACCCTTCTCTCTGATATGTGCCATTCTTTGATGCCACAACATAACCTTTTCTCTAGAGACTATAGGAGTTCTCTTTTATTCAACTCCAATATCAGAAACAATGGAACTATTACACCCATCACTAATAGTGCTTCCTTGCAGATTATACAAAGTTCTAAACAAAAATCCCTTCAACAACATCATTGCTCCTCGAACCATCATGCAGGTTTCCTTTTCAAATATTGTTTTTACCCATGCATCGTCCATTTTTCTTACAAAAATCAAATTTCTAGCCAATCCTAGGATGTGCAAAACACCAGGTAGTTGTAACATCCCGCTCTGGCGCACTGACAAAACTTATTCTTTGAGGACACTTGCTTGCAAGTGATCTGGATTTTTATGATGATGAACCACTTAACCTTGATGATGATGCGTCATGATTGATGACATGATGTTTTACTATTGCTGTATACAAGTGCTATTGACTCAGTTTCATTGAGTGTGCAGGGTTTTGGACCTTGAGGATGCAGAGGCATCGGTGGAACTCCCTTGGACTCTGGATTGAGTCAGGGAGTGGGATATTTGAGTTGTTTCATTTACAGTGATATTGTGTGGTTTTGATGATATGCTATTGATTTCATGATATGTTGTTGACATGATCTGACATG
>ML801217.1:196597-207339 GCA_009831015.1 Picea engelmannii | reverse complement strand
AACACATGAATCTCATCTATGTTATTTGATTTGTGTTTTATCTCTAACCCCATAATAGATCAGTAGCATGCATGCATAGTATTGTTTTGATTGTAGGAAGCTTTGTGGAAGGAGCAGCAGCAGCAAAAGGACAAGAAGCTCAATGGAGGATCTACTTCAGCCGTCGGAAAAAGTTGGTTTATTCTTCTCTTATGTGCATGTGAAAAAAGGGGGTTTCAGATTCGGGTAGAAGGTTAAAATTTAAGTCTTGAGGGTCATGATATGCGTATAAGCTTAGAGCCCTAGCTTATTAGTCCGTAGGGTAGAATACCCTGCAACAGTTCATCAGAAAGAAATGACCCACGCAGGTCATCGGGTTTGTGGTGGACCTCAAAGGAAAATGCGTGGAGGGGATGCAAATGAATTGGGTAAGCTACCTCGTCAATGAGCTCGAGAAAGACTTCTGCGAAGTGCAAGATCAAGGATACAAGTTCCATTTCAGTTGGTTTCTTGTGTTGATCGCATTTGTCAGTTGGAAAATGATGGAGGGAGCTGCTTTTCTGGAAATTGAACCATCAGAGCCACTGGAAGATAGATTTTCTACCTTTTGGTATACAAATGATATGTTGAAGTAATGGAATTTGAATGCCATGTTCCATGCCTACTATCAACAACTAAAGGTTTCTATCGAATCGTTCCCACTCATGACACCGTGCACTCTGCACCAGTGCAAACCACTAGCTAAGTTCTGCACAGATCCACACTTTATTTATATCACTGCGTGAAGAGATGAGAGTAAGGAAGAGTTATAGTCCTATTATAAGTTGACCGATGAAGAGATGGAACAGATCATGAAGGAGTGGCTGGCAAAGTTCCTAGTACCGATTGATGATGCGAAACTCTCCAAACCTGACATCATCGAAAGCCCCTTGGTCACCCAGTTCAAACATGCAGGACAAACCAGTGTGAAGAAGAAAAATAAAAAGGAGGAAGTTCAGAACATAGAGACTGATGAGGAGAAAAATGCCTTAGAAGAAAGTATACCTGGCTCGCTCTCAAGAGGAGGAGGAGATGAAGTAAATCAAGAAGTAGGAGGGGAGGAAGGAGAAAAACAAGGAGAAGGTGAAGCTACACCACCGAAGAATCCCCCTACCAAGGAAGAGACATCGAATAAGAGGAAGGTGTCTCCACAGAAACCTTCAGCAAGAAATAAGACCCGTGCCAGTAAGCCCTAGCTAGAGGCTATGCTCAAAGAGGATGACATCGATCTAGTCTGTGGAGCAATGGAGGATGCACTCGAGGACCTATTACAAAGATATGGCATGAAGCAAGAAGAGATGTATGTAAGAGTTGAGAATGAACTGAAGGAAATTCAACGAGCCATTCAATTGAGCCGCGCAGTACCTGCTGTGCCTTCTTCGTCAAAGATTGCAGAGTTGGGGGATGAACCAGCCCAACTTTGAGGATTGGCAGATGCAAGAGAGGGTCAACTTCAAAGAGTCTAAGAAGAAAAGGAACAGACCACAAAATCCCTGAAGAAAGAGAAAGAGGAAATCTTAGAGAAATTAAGAGTTGCGTGGTACTGTGTAACCGCATATGAAAACAAGAAAGATGATTTTTGAGCGATGCTCGAGGAAGACAAAGCGAAGATACAGAGGGAAAGGACCAACTGCTCGTAGAAAAGACTATTTTCAAAGAAGTGGTGAGAAAATCGCTTTTCTTTGTGCCAGGCTTGGCACAGGAGGAACATGAGGCAGTCGAGGTTCAAGTGATGAAGCTCATTGAGGCCATATAACAACTTCAAGCAAGGGTAACGGAGTTGGAGATCTAAATGGTTCTGAGCACTCCGCAGGAAGTGCGTGACCAGAGGGAAGAAGCCGCTGAGAGAGTAGTGGAAAGGATCAGATTCCTCACCTCAGAATGAAAGCAACTAAGAAACATAAGTGAAAAGACCTATGAACACGTCACGAAAAAACCAGAACTTAGGAAGTTGGAAGCGCAGCTATAGGAAGTGCAGTAGTAGGAACTGACAGTTCAAGCACAGATGAAGTTGCTCACTGTAGTCGAGATAATGAAGAGATCAAAAGAACAATGCGCGTTCCAGCAACATATTACTACCATCTAGGGCAGAGTAATGGAAGTCACACAGAGGCTACAACCACTGCAGGATGAATCCTACACGGTGTTTGAAGAGATAGAGGGACAAGGTTCACAACTGGACCAAGTAGTTGCGACAGTGGAACAACGCCTGGAAGGGATGATTACAATGCAGATAATATAGTAGTTCACTGAGCAGGAGGCTCAAGTGAAGCAACAAGTTGAGGCAGCTTGAGCTAAGCTCGAGGCCTTCGAAGTAGTGTTGCCTAGATCTAAGTGACTCGAGACGAGTCACATGTGAGTGTTGGGGGCCTGTTGGCCCTCGACCAAGTTTTGAGGAAACATTGGTCGGGTTTGACCACTTTTGGACTTCAACAGGCTGGTCAAAGATGGAGTGCCCAGGCGGAGCTGAGATCGTGGGATATCACTTATTTTGTGGACCAATAAGGGGTTCATTAGGGTTTTTGTATTAAGGATTAGGGGATGCGGTCCATGGGTTTACCCATGTTTAGGCATTTTTGGTAAGGGATGTAAAAGTATAAATAAGAAGGAATGTAATGTAGAAGAGGGATGAGAAAGCAATGTAAGTAACTAAGTGAAAGAGGCAAGTAGTTATGAGTTGCTTCGTGCAACAGACTGTGTATGTAAGGATTTGTGCGTAATAGAGGAGTTGGCTCTGTGCCTTGACCTGATTTTGGGAAGGTGGATCTGGTGCTTAGTGCGCAGATCACTTGTCCAGTGCGAAGCTTGGCTCTGTGGCTTAGTGCATAGGAGCGGATGGATGTAAGAGATTGAAGACTAATAAAGAAGAAGAATTCATTGGTGGATGTAGCCCCACACTGGGGTGAACCACATAAATCTTATGTTGATGGTTTTATTTGTGCTATGATGTTGTGAATCTGCTTAGTGCATTGAATGTTATGAATGATAGATAGATCTATGAATGTTTAATGATTTGTATATGTTGAATGTGTTACATATGACTTATGACACTAAGTGCGGTGTGTATTTTGTCATTATTACTGTGCCGAACTGTACTTAGGGTTTGATCTGCGATGTGAATAAAGTTAATGAATTAATATATGTTGTTCCTAAGTACCCTGTGAAGTGTTGTAATCACAGATCTATGTCCCAGCTTGGTTACAGACACATGAGTTCTATAACCCCCCTGCCTCTACCTCGAGTGAGACTTCGCCTACTTTGCAGGTGTTTTCGAAAGGGACGGTAGTTAGGGTTTTGTTGGTGCGTTGTTGAAGCGTTGAACCCTGGGTCTGCCCCTGTTCCAACATGTTCTCATACAAAGTATAGAGTATATTTTTAGTACTTCGTTTAAACCTAAGATTTATTCTAGATCTGTAAGGCTTCATTCCATGATCATGCTTTACATGATGTCATTGCTTCATTACATGTGGTATAATCTCTCAAATCTAATGACAGGGCTTCCATCGAAAAAACTAATATTCTCTGATTTTTCATAACCACACACACATCTGATTTGTAACTCTGACTGTGTGTAATATAAGTTTTTTACCAATATTACACTATTTCCTTAGATCGACTCTTCCAGGATTTTAGCATTTAAAAATCTAATATCATTTATGATTTGTAACAGCCTTACCAGGTATTTCATCGATTAAACTAAAGTTATCACTATCTTTGTGTTTATGCAGGGTTTTATCAACTTTGGTGGACATATGGTAATTGCAGTATGTGGACATCTCGACAATCATTTTGGAATTTCAATTGCCTCTATTACTTCTTCATGCAATCCACATCAAGTTGTTCTTTGACATTTTTGCAGAGATTGTGATAATGTTAGGCTTGAGACATTTTGTAGGTTTTCAACTAAACATAGCGATTCTCCATTTTATCGCCTTGATAAAAAATTCTGACATATTTGGTGGTCTTTGACATCTGGTGTTTAATTCAACTAGCAGTGGACTTAGCGATCCACTAGATTTGGCATTATTCTAGGGACTCAAATAAAAATGACAGTTTTATTTCCAACTTATGTAACGAACTTCTCCTAGCCTATGGTCACTCATATGACCGTCGCAGTAGTGGTGTATAAAAAAAATATTTATCCAACATCTTAGTCGCTTTTCCCAAAAGGTAGGGGGCTTGACAGGTCGTCTCGGGCTCTAAGCTGGTGAGCTTCTTAAGGGTTCCAAGAACCTAGAGTACCCACCATACCCTTTCTCTATGCGTCGATATATCTTAGAGACTAATGTGTATATAAACCCATACAAATAGTTTTACACTATCAATGTGGGACTAAAAATCAATGGGAAGTTTAATTAACATCGTCGATCTCTTGATCGAACGGTTGCTGAGTCTCTAAGGATTTCTATGTATCGATTGACTACTCAATATTTCCATCTGCAAGCTCACGAGCCTCTAGAGTAACTTTTCATGTTGATTGCTAAAGGCCAGTGAGATATAAGAAAAAAATCATCTACATAAGCAGAGAGAAATTGTAGAAGGAAGGCCATTATGGCCTCTCACAAAGCATCCAAAGTACTCGGAAGACCGATTACACCTTTCACATTACCATCATATAGTTCCATTTCCATGTGAAGGGTACCCATCCAATCACCTACATTTTGGAGAGCTTGAATTCGTTCCTTCCAAGGTAACAAACGAGATCTTAAAAGCCACATAGGTCTAAATAAATATATAGCTTCTCCTCTAACAACAATAAAATTGTGATATGCCTTCTCAATATTTCCAAAAACATTCATAAAATGCATATGATATATAACAAAATAATCCCCTCCAACATCCTCAAGTGGTAACCTACTTCGATCCAATTCCATCCCTTCTTTTGTGAAAAAACATAATTGACCTTTTGAAGTCAGAACCACCATCATCTGGTCTTCCAACCATGCTAATCCTTGTGCTTCACTATCAAGGTTTACACTGTCAAAGATCACATCAGTCCTCCTTATATCCACACAAAATTCTATAACCACACCTCCGAATCATGCAAACTGCCCTTTGATCTGCATAGAAAACAAAGTCTTTTTGTCTTTTCCCCTCAACTTCTACTTCCAACTTCGAGAAAAGGCCTCCCATCTCTCTGCATTGAATTACATCACCAGGTTTTAATGAATTCTTAGCTCCTTGGAAATAAAATCGATCTTGAAAACCAAATCGATCCTAAAACCCAAATCCATCCTTGATGATAATCTAGATAGCCATAATTTAATTCTTTGGATACCCACTATGATGCTTGCAATACTCTCTTGGTAATAAAATAATTGTAGATCTTTTAAAATCTTCAGTCACACCCTTTGTGGTAGACACCATATGGGTTGGGTATGTTATTTACATGTAGCATTTTGGATGTGGTATCAAACAAATATTTTCCAAGGTGCATTCATGCAACAATCCTTATTCAAATGGCTTCAATATTTAGAAGGAGAAAATTTAGACTTTCATTAACTCTCATCATTGCCCCAGAATTAGAAAATTTGCCACAATAATTTGGATCATAGAGTATGGTGACCAGTGTTGGAATATTGGTTGTTGTCATTGATGTCAACCCTAGTCATGGGTTTTGGACCACAAGATTGATGAAGGTATTTGGACATGAAGGAAAATGCACATGCATATACAACACCCATGGATGGATAGTATAAATCATGTTGTTTCCAGTGGTATGTGGCACATCATGTGGATCCTCATGGTTGAGGAGAAATGAATTTTTGAAGATGACAAAGTGAATTAAAGAAGGAAGTACATGTAGGCCCTGAAGATAATTAAAGAAAAGAATTAGAAAATAAGAAAGTGTCAGGTCGGCCCTAATGTTAAAAGGAAGTGACATAAATGGTATAAATAAATATCATTATACATTCATTTGATACACAAGTCAAATTTCATAGGAATTCATAAGTAAAGAAGGCCGAATTTCAAGGGAGGATGAACTCTTTTGGTGATGTCTTCTAAGGTATGTTATTTTTAGGTCAACTTACCATTTTTGCTATAAGTTTTTTTTCTAGAACAATTCAGATGTTGAAATTGATATGGTATTGAGAAGACATATCAAGGTACCTGTGGTAAGAGTTTCAACTCTTGATTCTCTATCATTATGGAGATACACTCTGTGTACTATAGGGTTTTTTACCAGTCCTGAAGCTAGTCAATAAACAAGTGTTCCGACTAAAGAAGTCATAACTTCTTTTTGGGGAGGATTTGAGTGAAACTTGGAGAGGTTTTAGAGAATAAATTGAATAATATTATCTACAGGATCATAGTATTCCAAGAATTGAATAATTGTATAAATTGAATAAGTCTCAGGAAGCATTATCAGGTTCTATGTGATGGTTGGCTGATGGTGATGATTTAATGTGAAGTTTTATTATCTCTTGTATATTCTAGGGTGGAAGGAAGGGGAAAGGATGGATATTTCAAATCTCTATTGATATTGGAGGATTGCATCTTCCTCTTGGATGTTTATCCCTCCCTTTACATTTGGAGGTTGTAGCTACCTTTGAAATTCATTACTTCCCTTGAACAATAACTATTGATTATTACTCATATATTATGCATGGTGTATTGTGGTGTATTTGTGTAACTCTTATACTATTGTTCATTTCTCATTGGATATAATTGAAAGGTTTAAGTATAAGTTGAAAAAGGTTTTAAATTGTACTTGATACTGATTCACCCCCCTCTCAATATCAACAATTGGTATCAGAGCAGGTTGCCTTCAAAACAATTTAACCACTGGAAGGAAAATCCTGAACAGAGATGGATGACCATGAGCACATTTCAAATGGGATTCAAAAATTTGATGGAAGAAATTATGCATACTGGAGTGATAGAGTGAAAGTTACCTAACATATTTTGGAGTAGACATTTGGTACTTCGTTGTAAATGGCTATGTAATTCCAAATAATGCTCCAACCGACCCAAATGAGAAGAAGCTTATGAGTTGTAATTCAAAAGCCATACATGTTATTCTAGCAGCATTGGCACCAACCATTGCTAGCAAAGTGATGGGTTGTAGCACTGCTAAGGATGTATGGGACAAACTCAAGAGCATCTACAAAGGTGATCCAAAAATTAAGCAAGTCAAGCTTCAACGACATAGAGTAGAATTTGAAAATTTGAAGATGAATGAAAAGGAAGATATTGCAACCTATTTTCTTAGAGTTGTTGAAGTTTTTAATGCTATCAGAGGATTAGGTGAAGAGATCGATGAATCCTTGGTTGTACAAAAAGTGTTGAGATCACTTCTCTTGAAGTATGATGCTAAGGTCTTCGCCATTGAAGAAACTAGGGACTTGACCAAAATGACAATGGATGAATTACATGGGTCTCTTATAGCATATGAAATGAGAATAGGTACAGAAGTGACCAGCCAAACAATGAATCAGCCTTTAAATCCATAAAGAAAAAAAAAGACAAGGATAATGACCATGATGAAGAAATAGCAAATTTCGTAAGAAGGTTCTAGAAGGGAAGTGGAAGATACAAAGGTAAGTCTCCTCTCAAATTCTTTAACTATGGTAGAATAGGACATATTGTTGAAAAATGTTACTATAAAAAGAGAAGTCTCAACAATAAAAAGAGCTTCTACTCCAAGGATGATGACATCTCCTCAAATGAGAGTGATGAAGAAGATAATGATGGAGGAAAAGTCCTCTTCATAACCCAAGAAACCTAGGATGATGATCACAAGAATTCTAAAGAAGAAGAAATCATTTTTGAAGAAGATTCAGATGACGAAACCAACCTTGATTCCTTTTGGGGATACAAAGACAATGCAGAGAGTGAATAAGAAGATGAAAATCTTGAAAAATTGAAGTATGTTGAAACTAAAAATAGAAACCTTAGAAACACAAACATAATACTAAAAGGTGAATTGAGTAGTTGTGAAGAAGAGAATTACAAGCTTGAAAATACCATTAATAGCTTGAAGAAACAATTAGAAGATTATGAGACACTGAAAGCAGAATTGGATCACACAAAAGGGGAGCTCCTATTGACAACAAAAAATTTGAAGAAGTTTGAAAAAAGAACTGAAAAATTAGATGAGATCCTTAGCAGTCAAAGATCTCCAAATGACAAGACAGGACTAGGATACAATGATAGCTGTAAGACAACAAAACAAGAAAAGGAAGTTGAAAATGATGAAACCAACATTCCAGAACAAGTTGAACAACAAGATAGAAGACTAGAATTCAGAAGGAATGAGACATCAAGAAGATCCTCTCCCATCAGGCATGAAAGCAATCATTATGAAGGAAACTACAGTAGAATATATTGTGAACCCAGATGGACCACACCACAAAGAATATCACTTACGCCTAGGTATCAAAATTTATTTCTTGGACATTGTTATACTTGTGGAAATTTTGGACACAAGGCAATCAATTACATAATCAATGAAAGGAATAACTATGCAAGCTACATGAATAGTGAAAATAGTAGATATGGAAATGTTCATAGACCTGACAACATAAATTATAATCCATTTGACCCATTAATGGATCAAAATATTGTATGTTACAAGTGCAATAATATTGGTCACAAAGCATGATATTGCAGAGAGATGAAGGAAGATAATCGTATTCCAAAAGTATGCATACCAACTAAAACATGGAAAAGGAAAGAAATTCCACACAATGAAAATTGTCGAATAGCATTGGTCACTAAAGAATGCAAAGAAGAAGATGAATGGTTCATAGAAAGTGGGTGCTCATCTCATATGACCAGAGATCAAAGCAAATTTGTCAGCTTGAAGAAAAAGGGTGGAAATGTTGCATTTTGAGATGACTCATCTACCAAAATACTTGGAAAAGGAACTGTAAATATTGGAAGTGAAAATGTAAGAGCAGGAAAAGTCCTATTGGTTGAAGACTTGAATCATAATCTACTTAGTGTTAGTAAAAGGTGTGATCAAGGATACACTCTTACGTTTGACTCCCGAAAATGTAAAATCAGAGAAAATAACTCAAGAAGATTAGTTGTAACTGCAACAAGAAGACCGAACAACATATACATCCTAGACATTAAGAAGAGAGAGAAGATAGAAGCCACATAAAAGGATTCCAAGGAAGAAAAGGTCCCAAAGACCAAAAATAAGGATGAAGTATTATTGAGTGCCACATGTTTAGGGGGAGCAGCCCCAAAGAAGAGAGTTACCTTTTTCCATTAAACTCAGGGGGAGAAGCCCTACCCTTTTCCATTGATGTCAAAGGGGGAGAGAAATTGGGATCATGATGATAGGGGGAGCATGAGTGTTGCCATCAATGAAAAAGGGGGAGATTGTTGGAATATTGGTTGTTGTCATTGATGTCAACCCTAGTCATGGGTTTTGGACTGCAAGATTGATGAAGGTATTTGGACATGAAGTAAAATGCACATGCATATACAACACCCATGGATGGATAGTATACATCATGTTGTTGGATGGATAGTATACATGTCACGTGGATCCTCATGGTTGAGGATAAATGAATTTTTTAAGATGACAAAGTTAATTGAAGAAGGAAGTGCATGTAGGCCCCGAAGATAATTAAAGAAAAGAATTACAAAATAACAAAGTGTAAAGTCGGCCCCAACTGCCTGTCTGCATAGGGTTTTGTCAATATTACTCACTATGATCATGTAGCAATACTGATCAATATCTTTTCCTGTTTGAAAAAATTTGGATCTTGTCATTCTCATCATTATAGGCATGTACTCTATATTCTTTCATGTTCTTGTATGCCACATACATCTTGCTTTGTCCATGATAGGGATTTTTGTACTATAGTAACAGAGTGCCTTAATGCACATTGTTATTTTGTCAATGCCAATGAACAGAAGTGTCTCTCATCTATTTGACATCAGTGCCAATGCCATCAATGCCAACCTGTATTTCCATATTGCCAACATGGTCAAGAAGTGCCATGCTTGCCAGGTGTTCACTCAGAAAATGTTCTCGCACCCAACCCTTCTTGACGTAGTCATCACCATCGTTCCCTTCACCAAGTAGGGGGTGTATTTTATGAACTACAACCCAACCTCGGCTGGGGGGCACCAACATATTATCGTGGATGTTGATTATTTTACGAAATGGGAAGAGGCCATGCATATTGTTAAATCCTATGGTAAGACTGCAACATTCTTCATGTTCAACCAGATTATAGCCCAGTTCAGAATCCCAAAAGAGATTGTCACTGATCATGGCAATCAATTTCAGAATGAAATGATGAAAAATTTGGCATCAATACTAGGGTTTAAGAATGGCCATTCTTCCCCTTACTATCCCTAGGAAAATGGACAAGTAGGGGTGGTGAATAAATATATCAAGACCATTTTTCAAAAAACTGCCAGCCTTAGTAAATATGACTGGAATCTAATGCTTTACCCTGGACTTTGGGAATATCGAACCATGGTAAATACTTCCACTGGTTTCTCTCCTTTTCAATTAGTACATGGCATGGAGTTGATTCTTCCGTTTGAATGAAAAATACCTTCCCTTAAATTGGCAATTGAGCTCCTACCTAACACATTCGATTGTTAAGAACAAAATATCAATATAGCATAGAAAAACCTCAGAATAAGTACTCAACGCCTTGAAAAAGAGATAATTTCAGATAATAAGACTCTTTGAGGGGGAAACCTCCTTTTACCCCACATAAATGTTCAAGTACAAGATGAATCCAAATGAA
>ML801217.1:153241-190932 GCA_009831015.1 Picea engelmannii | reverse complement strand
CAAACTTGGGCATGAACTTTGTATACTAGTGTATCTTAGTGTATATACTTCTTTATCTTTTCCTTTGCATCATCGACTTGCTTATCAAGTTTTCCCTTGGTTGGAATATGTCAATGGAATCTTTGGTTTACTTAGGATTCACGGACAGTGCTAGTCATCAGAAGAGGAACATGGATTCCTCTGCTTGGTTCATTTACTCACCCGAGAGTCAACTGGTGTATTCATGTGGTGTTCGTCTGGAGTCATCAATGAATAATGTGGCCGAGTATAGCATCGTTATAGAGATATTACACGATGCCATTTCACATGGTGTTCGATATTTAGAATTTTTCCTGGACTCCAGTTAGTCATATGTCAGTTGAACGACAATTACCATGTGAGAGATCCTACTCTACTCCGACGATTCCTACAGGTATGACTTTTGGAACGATACTTTAATTTTTTTTCTTATAATCACATCGCTAGAAGTTCTAATCATGCATCCGATGCATATGCTAATTATATTTTAGATTGGCATTTGTCACATAAATAAGTAAAAAAAAAACAAATTCATACATTTACACATTGTAACATATATAAGTAAAGTCGAAGACCAAATTTTTTATATTTCATCCTTTCAAGTCGAAAATATATGGTGTCATAGTACAAAATAGGGCTCACACCCTCAAAATACATATATGGCCAATACATAGCATGACCATGGAATATATGCCCATGGTTTTGGATGTGTACCATGATAGCACACTAAAACATTTTCAAGATGCTGGAAGAGTCGCACCCATGCATGGGGTACACACACCACCTGCCATTGCATCGCCTCTAGCAGATCCTCCACTTGAACCATAGGAATCTCGTGCATCAATCGAGATAGGCTCCCCTGCAAATTTTGTAGCACTCTCTCTGTATCCCCACCTACTAGCCCATTTCCTCATCCCCTTCGTCAATTTCATGGGAATCACTCTGGATGTCGCAGACCTATGTCTGTGTAATAAAACAATTGTTAATACTTGATACCATGCAAAAATATTTGCATTTTTTATTTTTCCGATATCAAAATTGAAAAACACAAAAAAATGAAATATATAAAAATCATCTCTCACCAATATCACCATAGGTGAAACCTAGTGGCAATGGCATGTCAAGATCCCCCCTGTAGTTGATCCCTCCGTAAGGATAGTCATTAATGGATATGACATGTCAACGCCATGAGAAAAAGAACTCATCATTGTAGGGGGTTGGAACCCTACCACCTCCTAGCTGCCTCATCACGTTGATCCACCATGACATGGATGGATCTTGCCGTCCATTTGGATTAATCTCTACTCTAGGGCTCAAACCTGGAATCCTCTCAAAGAAAAAAATACAAAGTATGGATGCAAATCCAAAATTATTCATTCGCCCTTGTTTTCAATCCATCAAATGGCTCTTCATGTTTTCCAGAGTGAGATACAAAAGTCATAAAAAGTGGATCTTAAACAATCCACCACATAGAACATGAGTGGCCTTGATGCCTGGTGCAATGAGGCCAACGCCAAAATCCATGTGACTACAAGCATGACTATATTTAGACTTAGGTTCTTGATCTCCTTGATAGGGAGTTGGCTCTACCTTTAACTCTGTGTACGGTAACTTAACCGGTAACCCTACCTTTAACTCCGCGTACAGTGTCGATCCTTTCACATTCGATCGCTCCGCTGACTACAAGTATCCTCCCAAGGCTGGCATGCATTCACAAACAGATAAAAAGGGAACTAAAAACATGCATCTCATATATAAATCATGGGTTAGATGTCAATATAAAACATAAATCAAACATATATATTTGTCACATCATATTTCGGGACATAAAAAATATTCCTTTTATTGATATCACAATGTTTACTGACAATGAGATCGACGAATGCTTCGTGAACCTGGTCTGGGCTCCTCTTCACCAAGCTCCAACTGCACTTCCATTTATATTTCTCCTCTCACATTTCTTCTAGGGAAATGGCATAGGCTTATGAATGGAGGAAAAAGGAAAGAATGGGCAATGTTGATGCAAATCTCACAAGGTGGCTGCAAATTCTTGGGGAAAGGAGGGGATGTGAAACGGGCAAAGTTTCACTATTCTTGTGTTTATGTTAGGAATGAGACCCCAAAACCTCCTTTTATATGACAAAATGATGGTTATTCAATTAGGTTATGGGGTATAGGCGGTGGGACAGTTGGAAAACTACCCAATAGCCCATAATCTCAACGAATTCCTTGCAAATTTTTAATTTTTGCAACATTTGTGGGTATATGCGGGATGTAATGGTGCAACTAGCATACGTACAGGAGCTGTAGTGGTGCATCAATAATGTGTACACGGGTAGTAGTGGTGCAGGGCATGTACGTCTTCAAAAATAGGGTTTTTAAGAAGAGATGCTCAGTGATGGCTTGGAAAAAATAGCAAGTAAGAGGGACAAATGCCAGGTATGCATGTATGGTGCAATTTAAGGTTATAACAGATGCTCCCTAATGTGTGTGGTCAGAAGAGCATCTCATGGCCAAAATACATTACAAAATCTTCACCAATGTATGAAGCGAGCCCGGGACTAGAGTTAGGGGGGTTCCATCTGCAAAAATAACAATTGTCTCACCGAGGCAGGCATACCCATGCTCATGATGAAATAAATCATGGTTGCCAATTAAATACACTGCATATCTTTGTCATATAACTATATAAAGTGTATCCGTGAGCAATACACAATGGATCTACATTTCAAAATCAAAGATATACATGTATAGTATCCATCTTCAAGAAGCCAAATGACGCCTGATGGCTGGAGATGAGGCCTTCAGAGCTCGAGAAACAACTTCAAGGTCTTCAAAACTTAGGTAGGAGTGTAATATGAGTGTACGAATTCACTACCCGAAGGTCTTCGATAGCTCGTCAGGGAACATACAAGAGGATCTCGGTGATCATGCATAGAACTTCGTTGATTTCGAACAAGGACTTGATTGGATTTTTAGGGATGGTCAGGCATGAGGTCAAGAGAAAAAATATAGAATGGCTGACTCAAGTTGGGTAAAGCCTCCCTTGGACAATAGCACGATAGATGATTAGACTCAAGCAGCATGACATTGACATAAGTTCACGATGCAGGAGGCAACCCAAACTCTCCATGTGTTTGGAAGGATAACCAAATGGAGGAGGACACAACTCTATGTAGAGAGAACAACCTCCTAAGGTCATATTAAATCCCAATGATTGACGATAAACGAAAGGATGTGCTTTGTCCAAGGGAGACTCATTATGCTGCCATAAAAGGAAAATACTTTTCCTGTCCTCTTTTTGGGGTATATTTGATATGTTTTTGTCTTTTTCAATATATTAAAGAGCTTGAAAAAGAATAAAAGAATGCTATGTTACAAAGGAGGAACGAGTGTCAGAAGCATACTAGTTCCAAGTGCAAGGAACACACTAATTCTCATATCAAGGAGACATGTGCAGGAAAAGGACACTCAGGGAAAATTCCTCCATGGTTCAAGGTGTTAGGTTGCATAGGCAAAGTGCTACAAGGCTTGCGTATAAGGCATGCTTCAAAGGTTTAGTTGAGAGCAACATGGAGCTGACATTAGGCCAAAGTTGTAGGAATTCAAATTCGATTAACAAGACACGACGAAACCCCGTTCAATGTATTTTTCACGATCCCAAAGAAGGTAAGATCATTTTTTTTCACGTTTAGAAAGTCTGGAAAACGTAAAAGAAGACTCCACTGGGGTACCCTTTTTGAAGGTAGTCTAGTTGGCTTGAAAAAGGGGTAAACTAGCATAGAAAATATGTCTATTCAAAACCATTTTAACAAGTGTGACACATACAAGATCACTCGGCAATCTTTTCAATTTTAAGGAGTCTGAAAATAGCTTAACTATGGACTCACAACCTTTTTCTAGATTTAGTCTCCTTAGGAGAACTAAATCCGAAAAAGTATAAAATTTACTTAGGAGAACTCTCCCAGCAAGATGAATATCCCGAGGTGTACCTTTTTCCTCCTTAATATACATGCTGGAAAAAGGGGTAAACTCATGCCAGTAGATGTTTTTCTGAACCAATTTAACGAGTGTGAAATAACAAGGTCACTCAGTGATCTTTTAAATTTTAAGGAGTCTGAAAAGCGCTTAACTATGGACTCCGTAGGGGATGTTCTTCTGGACCATTTTAATGAGTGTGAAGGAAAAAGTTCACTGGACAATATTTTCAATTTTAGGGAGTCTGAAAAGAGCTTAACTATGGACTCCATGGGGGTTCCTTTTTCGTAAATTTAGTCCCTCAGGCCCGAAAAAGGGTTAAACTTATACCCAAGAATACTCTTCTAGCTAAATGAAGTTCCTAGAGAATACCTTTGTTTGTAAAATTGACCATCCAGACCGAAAAAGGGGTAAACTACCACTGGACATATGTGCCTTCCAGTTTTAGTTTGGCGAGCATGAAGGACGACAAGATCGCTCAACAATATTTTCATGTTTAGAGAGTCTTAAAATGGCTTAAAAGAAGACTCGTTTTCTGGGAGTCTCGAGGGTGAGGCCAAGAGTGATGGCGCATCAGACATATGAGTCTCAATCTTGTAATCAGGATAAGACTAACAAGGACTCCTGAGCCTAAAGTCAGTATCGATGACATGGACACCAAAATGCAACCAGGATCTACCTAGGGCATCCATGTGGAGGTAGGCTCTACCACTAAATTACGACACTTCTAAAGAAACAATGATAGTTTCGTGTCACAATTCAGTGGGATCGATCCTATGGAAAAGCGAAAAATACAACGAGATGCTAAAATTGGAGGTGGTATCCTAACTTAAATGCAGAAAGTTGGAAAAATGACTTTTACCAAAGAATCTTTAAAGTGACCCATCTCCCAAATTTTTTTCCAAACCAAAAGTGAAGAGTATCATAACATCCAATGAGAAACTCAAGAACCATGTTAAATGATTATTGATCCAGAAAAAATGACAAATAGGTTCAAAAAAGTGGCAAAAAAGGCCAAAAAACTCTATAAATAGAAGCTAACAACTCATTTTCACCATTGCAAATTGAGAATTAACCAAAAAGCTAAAAATACCCCTTTTCTAAAAGATTTGATTCCAGGAGCTTCAGAGGAAGAAACAAACTTTCGCTCAGACCAAGTAAGTACAAACTAAATCCTCTTGCATTTCAATACTTTATTTTTTCATTTGTTTTAGTTTCATGGGGGGCGCACACTCCTAAAAAGGGGTGGCCCTACGTGTATGCGGGTTGTCCAAGGACAACCCACGTATGCCCGTAGGCAGAAAACAATCTGCCTGTGTGCATATGCAACTGTGTCCAATACAACCTACGTACACCCTCAATATCATAGAAAAAATATGAAAAGCAAGAGCTAACTCCACCATGAACTTGTCATGTAACAAGATGTATGTCCACTAGAGATAGAGGGAGCATAAAGACATAGATATCTTGGTCGATGAGGACCCTGTAGCTATGGTCGCATTAAGAAAATGCGGTTTATGGAAGTTATTCTAGTGTCCATTCATGAGGGCACAACCCAGGCTGCTGAATGCCTTGGTGGATTAATGACACCCTGACATTGAGGCATTTATGCTTGAAGGGAAGTCATTGACTCCAATGACCGAAGAAATTTTACTTTATGAATGACCTCTCGAGGAGAGGTGAACCAGTCAAATTACAAGATTTTACCCTTGGGCCTCATAACACTGTCAGGTTGATCGGACTGTATTGCGAGGCTGGCACTGAGAAATTAGGTTCTCAGGTGTCAACCCAAAATATTACCAACCTATCACTGAAGGTTATAGTTTTACTTATTGGGGAGATCACTAGATCTGTGGCCTTACATCAGGCTTCCCGAGCACACATGCATTGTGAAATGGAGTGCTTAAATGCATGAATCTTTGAATGGAGTACAACCATGCTTGACTGCATGAAGAGACAACTCACTGAGTGTCGCAGATGGAGTAAGAAGAAATTCAGATTCAATACCATTCTATGTTCATTCTTCTTCGAGAGGGTACCCAGTCTTAGTCCATGACAGACTAAGTGGGGGCATGTGGCCTCACTCCGAACAATGTGTAGATGGGCAGCATTGCTGCCACGACAGGGGGGAGGGAGGACCATAGAGGTCTTCGACGATAGATTTTTTGACTGGTGGGCATGACAGATTCTGGCGATAGAGGACTACCCCTACGTCGGGATCAACTTTTCCAGGGACCCAGACATGCCCATACCTCTTGGAGTTGAGCGAGGAGAGATGGGTACGTTTACTTTTTAAATTTATTTTATTTTTTAGTTTCTTTTTATATATATCAATTTTTATATGTATCAAAGTACCTGACAAATTTGTATTTTTTATGTACAGATGTGGGATCAGTGCGTCCAATGGACTTCACGAGGACCAGGTGACTTCCTCGACTAGAGGCAGTACCAACAGTAGCTGTCGGACCAGCAACAACATCAGGGGGACCTCCAGCCGGAGAAGCTGAGATAGTGTTGAGACAGGTGGAGTGGAACCTCACCACGCTCACTCATACAATGCCCATGGATTAGATCGAGGATCTCTTGCCATCGATATAGCCTCACATAGTTGGGGTGCCACAGACCTAGGTACATCTTTTTCGACATTTGGAAATGTGATCGTTCACTATGGCAAGGCACTTAGCTTAGGATGGAACACTTACGTGCTGAGGGCACTCTTTTGTATATTTTTGAGGGCATAAGCCCCATGATGTATATGTTACATATTATTTTTGAGGTGCTTGCGCCCACCTATGTACTCTGAGACTTTTGATATATATATGTGTGTGTGTGTGTGTGTTTACATCTTTTCATGTTTTATGGATCACATTTTTACAATGTATGTACATGTGTATGTGTGTTCTTCTTTTTATGTGTGTGCAATATGCCAATATAATACTTGATTAGCTAGAGTATCTATCATTTGATTCAGTCTCCTAGGAACATGGATATACATAATGTAATCAAACCAACATTCTAAGAGACATAACCTATGGAACCGTCGGTGTAGAGTAGTATCATAAATGCGGCAAACCCCATTTAATTGGGACACAACCAACTGTGCATCTAAGTAGACTCAGAGGTGAGAGATACCATGAGACAAAGCGTCACGAAGAAACTCTATTATTGCACTATACTCAATGACATTGTTTGTGCCTTCACCTAAATAGATACCTTCAGTAGATAGCAACTGGCCTTGAGGCGTGAAGATTACCCAAGCTGCAGAAGCAAGCCTCCGAGTGTGCCAGCTAGCACTATCTGCGAACCCAACAAACACCTATGATTCACTTGACATCCACCATAGTGATAAAGATGACATCAATAACGACACGTCCATAAAACAAAAGGACAAAAAAAACTAACTGTATAAGAACTATACATATGTACAATAAGTCACCCAAGGTGACCCACCTATGAGTAATACTTCTTGAGGTAGATCCCATTTCTAGGCTCCGCTAAAGCGTTCCCCTCAAAGTCAACCAGACAATATGTACCCTTCTTTAGTACATCCTTCACAATGAAAGGTCTGATTTGTTAAGGTTTAATCTATTATTATATGTCTTTGCATTTCACTATATAACAATAGCATAAGATAGGATCACTGAGAAATACACAATCACAAGAGACACATCATTTATCCTAGGAAACCCTCATGGGGGAGAAAATCCAGCAAAACTTCCTTATTATAGACAGCCAATACAATGCCAAGAGATAACTCAAACAAATACAGAAAGTCCTCTCCCAAGAATGTGCCTCTCTCTCTCTCTCTCTCTCTTCTCCAACTGCAACTCCGAAACTTACTTCTCAATGAACAAGTGATTGTGTGTCTAAGTGAGGCACTAGCCTCCTTATTTATACAAATTTGGCATGTGTGGACGAAGGTGTCTCTTCATTGGTAGGGCCGAATTCTTCTTCTGGGTGGTTATAACCACCTTTAATATATTTTGGGGCCTCTTTAATATATTATGGGGCTGACTTCTTATTCTTCCTATTACAATTATGTTTTGACCAATCCGCAAAAGGGGATTTGGTCTTTTACAATAGCCGACATGATCAATCCGCAATAGGGGATTGATCTAATGAATAATAAAACAATAATAATTAGAATACACTTTGTAGTTACATTATTTCAACACTCCCCCTTAACAAGAAGGGTATTCTACAATGACATCAGGCGAGAGAGAGGACCACATCATCAACAACATCAAGTGGGTGAGAGGATAGCATCATCAATATCATCTTGGAACACTGACTAGCATATCTATAAATCATCGGAATTTTTTCTCATCATAAACACAACACAGAGGCTGGAACGTCATCAACATAGCATGGAGCTAGAGTAGCATCATCATCCTCATCGGTATGAGGCTAAGGTAACATCATCATCATCTTCATCATTAATGCTGAAATAATATCATCATCATCATATTCAACAAGGAATCAGGAGTTGAAGTGGCATCATCATCATCATCTTCAACATTAAAACTAAAATAATATCATCATCATCATCTTCAATAAGGAATCAGGAGTTGAAGTGGTATCATCATCATCATCTTCAGCAAGAGGTTGAAGTGGCATCATCAACATCATCTTTAGCAAGAAGCTAAAGTGGCATCATCATCATCAACTACATCGACATGGATTAGTATAACACTAATACATCCTCAACATCAATAATAGCACAAGGATGATACAACATCAAAAGAAGCAATATCACAACACAAAGGATGGAAACACATCATCACAGCACGAGGCTGACAACACAACATCAGGCTGGCAACACATCACAACAATTAAGATGACACATCATCACAACATCTAAGCTAGCACATCATCACAACAATTAAGTTGGCACACCACACGACAATTAAGCTGGAAAACACCACACAACAATTAGTTTGGAATCACAACATAGCAATTAAGTTGGAATCACAACGAAACAATTAAGCTAGAATCACAACACAACAATTAAGCTAGAATCACAGTACTAGATTGGATTTACGTCACATCAATTAAACTGGAAGCACAATATTAGGATGGAATATCTCAACACATTAGTTAAGCTGGAAGCATGGTACTAGACTGGCTTTATGTCACAACAATTAAGCTAGAAGCACAGTACTAGGCTAGCATATCTCAACACAGCATTTAAGATGGAAGCACAATACTAGACTGGATTTATGTCACATCAATTAAGATGAAAGCATAGTACTAGGTTGGCATATCTCAACACAACAATTAAGATGGAAGCACAGTACTAGGCTGGCTTTACGTCACAACAATTAAGCTGGAAGCACAGTACTAGGCTGGCATATCTCAACACAACACTACTCCCCCTTTCGAGGGAGGTACTTTCAGACTATACCAAGATTATCTCGAAAGTTCTCAAACTTCACACGAGATAGAGGCTTGGTCAACACATCGACAACTTGTTCATCTATGCTAACATATTGGAGCTTTATGGCTCCTCTCTGTACCATGTCACAGATGTAATGGTATCGGATCTCTATGTGTTTCGACTTATCAGGATTCTCTATCATCTTTATGCATCTTTGGTTATCACATTGAATCATGGTTGCTTCCATCTATAGGTTGAATAGACCAGTCAATGACTTACGAAGCCATATATATTTACAGCTGGTAGAACATGCAACAATGTACTCTGCTTCCGTTGTACTGAGAGCAATACTTGATTGCTTCCTACTCTGCCATGAGATCATGGATGATCCCAAAGTTAAACAACATCCTGAAGTGCTCTTCCTGTCAGAGACACTTCCAGCCCAATCTGAATCAGTGTACCCACTCAGTGTGAAATCATGATCTCCATCATAGCTGAGACCACAATCTAATGTACCCTTAAGGTACCTCATCACATGTTTTGCAGCAACTAGGTGAACATGTCTGGGTTCTACCAGAAACTGACTCAAGGTGTTCATGGAAAAAAAAATATCTGGTCTGGTGTTCATCAGGTACATCAATGATCCAATGATCTGTCTATACCATGTGGCATCAATCAATTCTGACAAAGTGTCAACCAATAGCTTCATCTTTGTTTCCATGGGTGTATTCATGGACTTGCACTCCAACATGTCAAATATCTTCAAGATTTCAACTGCATACTTCCCTTGGTTAAGGAAGATTCTCTCTGGACTCTTCCATACCTCAAGACCTAAGAAATAATGCATTAGGCCAAGGTATTTCATCTCAAATTCTGAAGCGATCTTCTTCTTACATTCTGTGATGAGGTTTTCTTCTCTAGTTAAGAATAAGTCTTCCACATACATCAACAATAAAACCGACTCATCGTTCATAACCTTGAAGTAGAGGTTAGAATTTGCTTTACTCTTGGTAAAGCCCAAGCTCATCAGGAAACTGTCAATACTGCCATATAAAGCTCTAGGATATTTCTTCAACACATACAGATCCTTCTTCAACATGAGTCTTTCTATATTCAATCTTCAAATCAATTATCCTTATTACATTGTACCAATCTGGTACACTTTCTTAGTGGCAGCTCAATCTGCACAATCATGTGCTAGCTTTATGTGCTTTCTGCAAGGCACTATCTATCTCACTGTCTGGGAGTATTTCCTCTACTCTCTCTGCAACTATTCCTTCTGGAATCTGGGATTCTGCACCTGCGGCTGCTCTGAGGCTGAGAATGACTACTTCATTCTCACTGTGGCTGCTCAAATCTGAGAGTAACTCCTCTTATTTTATCACGACAATAGTTTCATCTGAAACTGAGAGTGGCTCAATAACTGATATTGAGGATAGCTCTTCTTATTTCATGGGGGTAACACTATCATAGTCATGTCTCCATGACCCAACTGATGTACTACACCAACTGTCATTCAATTTTTAAAAATGGGGATTTCTCCCCCTGCATCTCATACTATATATGAATCATGATTGTTTTGGTTGTCTTCATAAGTATCTCGTCATAGTCTTCTCCCCTTTGTTGGGAGAATCCTTTGGACATACATTAGGATTTGTACATCTGCAACATGTTTGATCTATATACATCAATATTGGAAGTCAATACTGACCTCTCTTATAGTCTCACGGAAGAATCCATATCCTAGTCTTTCTGACTAGCTTCCTTCTTTGTCACTGAAACAAGGGAATCTTCCCAAGAGATTTCATATCTTCTAGAAGTTTCTGAAGCTATGATCCGGTCTTGTCACGACATCTGTCTTCTAGTCCTGGAAGTTGTCTCTTCATCTAATCCTTTATGAGATCAGGCTTACTCTCAATTTCTTCTGAGTCTATGAGGACTTCATCAACTCTTATAGGGTATACTTGGTGTTGCATACCAATTCTAAATATGAAAGACCGAGTCAGGCTTCAAACAAGGTCTACTTCTCTTTCTAATGTTCGGTAATCTTTGGAGCCTTCTACTCCTTTCGATTAATGTTCATATGAGATACTCTGAATCTCAAGAGATAGCTTCTTCTTCATCTTCTTTGGTGCATGAGTGTATATGGTCATGTACATAGTCTGCATCATGTCTCATATAATATGTTTCCCTCTACAACCTTCACTATAGCTTCCTCAGGGTTATCACCTGTGACCTGAAACAAGGTCAACAAAACACCAAGCAAGAATAATATCCTTTTGATAATAGTAGATAAAACAATAGCATGAATAATCATCACAGTAGCTCCTTTAGAGCTATCACTCATGGCTTGTCTGAAGCAATGATCAAAAGTCAGAGATACACTACAAAATGAGGTCAACACTCTTACATTGTTGTGATCGAACATTCCTCCATGGAAACCTGGAACTAACACATGAGTTTTCTCCTAGAGGAGGTGTTAGTTGTATAAGAAAAATGATTACGTTAAGTATTTACCTCTATATGCTCACATGCTACCAAGTATAATAATTTACAAAGAATTTTATCTCAACTGTAGTGGTTACTTGTAAAGGGGTAGTCATCAACTTGTCATGTGTACCTTTGAATCTTATCAACTTGATTAATCAAACCTGGATCTTTGTCCTCAAGAATGAGTGTGCGTTTTCTTCTAAGTCTCCTTCACTCAAGATGATGAGTGCTTTCTTCAACCTGTCTTCTGTACTAAGACAATATGTTATCTTGACAGAAGGTTGGGTTAGAGGATAAACTCTATGATCTCAAGTTTTAATCCATCTAATACCTTGAATCAGATTTTGATCAAAGGTTAGAATGATGGTCATAGCTACAGCATGCAACACTGATCAAAATAATGTCATAAAAAATAGATGCATATCAGAATAATCACACCTAGGTTGCATTATTCCTCTGAATGTGTTGGATCTTGAGATCCTTCTGGATCTATGGAAAAATATCCCTTCTCCTACAAATACCCTTTAAATATTAATTATTTAAACATGTGTGAGTACATACCTCTGATGACATTTGTAGGTAGAGGCACCATCTGGTAGCAGCGGTAATGATCACCAACTCTTAATAACTTCAAGGGTGACTGCAACTGGTACTACAACTGCAACTGTAATTGATGTTGCAACTACAATTGATACTGCAATTGGTTCTAAGATTGCAACTGCAACTGCAACTTAGGGTTTTATGAGGAAACCCTAATTTTTCAAACTTTAAATTTTGAAATTCTGATCTAGGGGATATATGCACTGAGTTGAGGCAAGTAATCTGGTGCAGTCGGATTTCTGAAAATCCAACTTTTACCCCCTCAAACTTGACCAGCGGATTTCTGGACTAGTGCTTCTGGTTTTCTGGTACTTCTGGTACTTTGGTACTTCTGGTACTCTGGTTTTCTGGTACTTTGTGAAAACTAGGGTTTCACTTTCCGGGAGATCTAGCCACTGAAAATTTTCTCTGGGGATGCCAAAGTTATCCTTGAGGAACGAAACACTTTTCTAGATGGTTTTGGGGCTGAAATACTTCTTCAATAAAAATCCCTAATTTGCATGTACGGAAACAATGACGTTTTTCACTTTCTCTTGTGAAATATGCTCTCTTCAGCTTATCTCTGATACCATATTAAGGTTTAAGCTATTATTAGAGTTATTTTCATTTCACTAGATAACAATAGCATAAGATAGGATCACTGAGAAATACACAATCACAAGAGACACATCATTTATCTTGGGAAACCCTCATGGGGGAGAAAACCCATCAAAACTTCCTTATTATAGATAGCCAATACAATGCCAAGAGATAAATCAAACAAATACAGAAGGTCCTCCCCCAAGAATGCACCTCTCTCTCTCTCTCTCTCTTCTCTAACTGTAGCTCTGAAACTTGCTTCTCAATGAATAAGTGAGTGTGTGTCTAAGTGAGGCGCTAGCCTCCTTATTTATACAACTCTGGCACGTGTGGACAGAGGTGTCACTTCACTGGTAGGGTCGACTTCTTCTTTTGGGTGGTTATAACCACCTTTAATATATTTTGGGGCCTCTTTAATATATTCTGGGGCCGAATTCTTATTTTGCCTATTACAATTATGTTTTGACCAATCTGCAAAAGGGGATTGGGTATTTTACAATATCCGACATGATCAATCCGCAATAGGGGATCAATCTAATGAATAATACAACAATAATAATTAAAATACACTTTTCAATTACATTATTTCAATACGAAACACATGGGTTTGAACTTTCCTGCCCCCAAAGGATCCTTATCTTTGTCGTAGACCAGGACACGGTCTCCTTCGGAGAAAATCCGAGGATGAATGTACCTATCATACTGGCACTTGACTCTTTGCTTGAGAGTCTCATTAGCTAAGGCTACATTACGTTGCTTCTCATTGAGCTACTCGAGATATAATAAGCATTCCTCAAGAAGTGAAGTGTCTCGAAATAACTGTATTTCCAACTTTAGAGATGGCATCTGGCACTCTATAGGTAAGACTGCTTCCAACCCGTAAACGAGTTGAAAAGGTGAGAAACTAGTGGCAATATTTACAGACGTTCGGTAGGCACAAAATGTTGAGTATAACATCAAATGCCAATTTGACTTGGCATAATTGATCATTCGATGTAGAATAGTCTTGAGGGACTTATTCACAGCCTCCACCTGACCATTTTCTTGTGGGTAGGAGGGTGATGAATTCTCTTGACTCAACCCAAGATTTAAATTTAACTCAGACATCATTTTGTTCTGAAAGTGACTACCATGGTCAGTGACAATCTCCTTCGGGATGTCGGACCTTGCTATTATCTGATTGAAAATAAAGAGATTTGTTGTCTCGCCATCATTATTGAACGTTGGCATAGCTTAGACCCACTTTGTGAAGTATTATACTACTACGATGATATATCGATGCCCCCTGGCTAAAACTGGGCGGCATGTAGTATAATGAATCCCCCATTTGGTGAAAATACCAACAATGATGATGGGAAACATGGGAGCAGGGTGTGCCCTCATCTTCCGAGAGAAGATCTAACATGGGTGGCACTTCTTGACCAATTCAACACAATCCTTGATTAACGTCGGCCAAAAGTAACCGGCTCGTAGAATCTTTTGGGTTGTTTCCAACCTAGAAAAATGACCACCACATGCTTCGGTGTGGCAGTCGTTAAGAACGAGTTCTGCTTATTCATGAGTGATGCATGGGTGAAGGATGCAATCTACACCTCGATGATACAAAGTGTCATCGAGTATGAGATAGTTTTTTTCCTGATGACATATACGTCGACACTCATCAAGAGAAGAAGAGGCAGAGCACTTCAAAGTCTAGAGATAGACTAGTATATCTCCATACCAGGGGTCCGAAGATGAAATCAGAAAAATATCTCCTTTAATCGGTGATTCTTCGGGCGTAACATCACTTGATTCGACCGAAATTTTTGAGATAAGTTCCGCAAAAACTAATGACTTTTTGGATTTCACGGAAACAAAATCCAAGTCAAATTCCTGGAGAATAATGATCCATCTACTAATATTTTCTCCAATGATGTGTCCTGTCAACATGTATTTGAAAATATTCACAATGGCAACGATGGTGGTCTTACGAAGAAAAATATAATGATGGAACCACTGGACAACATGCACTGCTTCCAACGCTAGCTTCTCAACATGGGAGTAGTTGAGTTCTGGTCCAACTAGGCCTCAACTCAGGTAATAAATCACATGCTCTTCAAGCAGATCATCCTCTTGAACCAAGACCATACCGATGGTCGACTCTACAGTGGCCAAATACAATAAGAAATATTATTATAATTGGGAGGCCAGAGTAGAGGGACAAACGTGAGGGAACATTTCAACACTTTGAAAGAGCACTAAGAGGCTTCGTCCTAATGGAAGGGGACTCTCTTCTTCAGTAAACGCATGAACCCTTTATTGATCTCGACATAGTTTGCGATAAAACGCCAAAGAAAATTCTCTTTACCCTATAAGCTTTGAAGTTGAGGGACTATGCACGAGGGAGGAAACTGAACTATTGCCTCAACCTTTAGAGGATTGACCATGATCCCTGTTGTCAAAAATATGAAACCTAGCAGATGACCCGACATCACGCAGAAAATGCACTTGTTTGGATTCAAGCGAATCCGATAATAGTGACATCGCTCAAATATTAGTCGGAGGTGCGCGAGATGATCAACTCTCTTGCAAGATCGTGATGGTAAATCATCGAGATAAGCCTCGACTATGTGTCTTAGGTCATGGAAATCAAAATACATGGCCCGCTGAAAAGTGGCTCTAACATTCTTTGGGCCAAAAGGCATATTCCGATAAGAAAATGTACCCCAATGACAGATAAAAGATATTTTATGTCGGTCTTTGGGCGTAATCTGTATCTAATTGTATCCCAAAAAACTAACCATGAAAGAAAAGACCTCATAGCCTCCACATTCATCGACAATCTGGTCAATGAACAGGGTAGGGAAATTATCCTTTGGACAAGCATTGTTCAAATCATGGAATTTCTTACATACGTGAATCATTCCTTTCTTTATGTTGACCGAAATAAGATTTGACACCCATTGAGTCAACTGAACGAGGTAGATGAAACCGACTTTGAGAATTTTCTCTACTTCATCCTTAATAGTTGTCTCTTTCCAAGGATTAACCGAATGAAGCTTCTGTCAGACCAACTTGGCGTCAGGATTAGTCATTATTTCATGTTCCACAATTCTTGGATCAATGCCTGGAATTTCCTCGTAAGGCCATGAAAAAACGTCGCATAATTCCTTAAATTAATCTGTATAGATCCAAATCTCCTCGGGGGAGTAGTCTGCTCCGACGAAGACATTCTCCATGACACCAGGGGTTCTAGAGATGTCAATAGGTATTGTTTCAATGATAGTTTCCATATTACCTTTGGCATAAACTGCATGCGTAGCCAAAGGATTGATAGGACAAGACCTATCTCCAATCATAGTCAACACGAATTCTCCTGCCTCTATTCTTCTCAATTCTGGGAGGAAATAAGATCTGTGATGGAGATCGTCCCAGGGTCTATCCGGACCCGTCAATGCCTCTAAAATAACCTCGCTAGAGGGTAATACCAAGTCTAAAGAATCAATAGTGGTGAGGAAATATTGAGCCCAAATATGATTGAGAATTGGATCTAACTCCATTGTAGGAGTCAGATCGGGGTTGGTCAAAGCTTGCTGGACAATAGAGTACGCAAATTCTACCACGGACATGCCAGGATTCCTTGTCCCTTCCATCGAGGATGATGGGGAAGGAAGAGTCCATGGATCAGTAAAGTAAGTCGTACAGAATGAAGACACTTGAAAGATCTCAGCCCTAGGTTGGTTGGGGACAATCAATATCATCTTGACATCGCCAAAAGGAGGTGGGTAATAAAACGTACCCATCAAAGGTAGGCACAAACCAACCCCTACGTTGATGATGTCGGGCTATGGGTTATCAATCATCGGGACCATAGATGCCCCTGATGAAGGGTCAGGAATGGAGAAGGAAAACTGATCAATGGTCATGATTCGATCGTCATGTGGAAACAACAAGACCCGAAAAATTGTGGCAACCACTGCATTCATTGAATATGTCCAACTCCTTCCTAACAACAGGTTGTAGTCAGGAGACGCATTGACCAATTCAACTTCAACATACATGGTCTTCCCTCCCAAGTGCATGGGGAAAGAAGGGATTATTCCATGGGGTCTGAAAGAATGACCATTGAAAGTAGTAAGCAGATTAGGTGACATAGAAAAAATAGGTTATCCAATGGCCTTCCAACACGCTAATAACATCATACATGTCGAGGCACCCTCATCAACCACTGTGCAGAAAATGTTCCGAGTAAAATATTTATTGGAGTGAGCCACTACTATCTAAAACACAACATGGTAGGGGAGACAAGGCTTCAAGTCGGTCATATCAAGCATGATCATTCCCAGATTATAGGCCTCAACAAATCCTAAGGCATATAGCAGAGCCTTTCTCTGCGAAGGGAAGCTCTAGAGGACCTCCAAAGCAGACATCGCGTAAGGGGTTTGTGAAAAATCCTCCACCACAGAGTATTTCTGGGCATCCCTTGTGTTTGGATTATGCGAAGATTTCTTGAATGCCCCTTTCGGGATGCATGTCATTGTTTTTCCCATCGTCTTCTTAATCTAGAGAGGAACTGACGATTTTTTAGCTTCTTTACCCTTTTCAGTAGTGCTTGGGATTTTGTAATTATGTTCCCTAGTAACTATGTGATGTTCACCCTTAAACATATAAACTTTTTTGGTTGAGGGGTTACTAGAAGATGAAGGGGGTCCCTGACTGCCCCCATCCGCGCTCGAAGAGGCTTGAGTCAAATTTTTCTGATGTGGAAATGGGTTTGTTAACACAACAGGATGTTGTTGCACCAATAACTTTTGGGCCTCCGCAAGCCGAGGGAATAGGTGAGTCAGGTGGTCTTTCGTGCAAAGGTTACACAAATACTTCGACTTTAGTTTCTTTTTTTTCCCCTGCTAGCATTATTGGTGGGTTTCTTATCCCTCTTATCCTTCTTGTTTCACTATTTTTTCTTGCTGTCAGGCTGCTAGTTGGCCTTCAGGTTTGTCGACTTCACATTGTGTACATCCAACGTTTGAGTAGGGGGAGCAGCCGAACTAGAGGTTTGGCTGACCGCTATCTGTTGTATCAATAATTATTGCAATTGATTCAACAACTGATTAGTGGGCTTCGCTTGTGTTGAACTAACTATGCCATCAACATGTGGTCCAGACTTGTGTCTGGTTTTGTCAATGATAGACTATGGCGCATCTGGAAAAACATCGTAAAGTAAACCAGACTAAGAGTATATCAATTCAAGTTGTTGAGCTATCATTATCGCCTCTTCCTCGGAAAAGACCCCTGACATTGAAACATCCTTGGATAGATGAGGTACCAAATACTTGAGGAACAACTCTAACAGGAATGTTGGTGGAACCAATACTTTTATCAAACTCTTACGACGCCTCCATTCTCGGATGTGATTCGAGATATGGTCGAACTTTGTTTGATTGAAGTTAGTCAACAATTCAGTGCTAGCATCATATCTCACAGGTAGTTGGAAATGGTTGAGAAAAACCATTGCCAATTCACTAAAGCAAGAGTATATTGAGAGGTCAAGCTTGATGTACCATTTCGCAGCATGCCCAATGTGAGTGCGTTGAAATAGACACAACTGAATGGAGTCGTCTCTCAAAGAGTGATACAAGCACCATAGGTGAAATGTGGTCACGTGATCACCTGGATCTTTGTTAGGCTTACCTTCGAAATTTGGAATGTCCTTGGGAAACTTCATCGGCATGGGAAGCCAATGCAGATTGTCACATATTGGGTCGTTTAACAATCTTGAAAAGTCTAGAAAATGCAATGTTGCCAGAAACGGTAGCTTGGGTTGTTGACTATGTACAGGATGAAAGGAGCCTGGAATTTGGCTGGCACCAGGTTTCCAGGAAATATTAGGTTGTTGGCTAGGGTTCTGGTACATACCATAGCCTTGGCTAGTGAACGGATACTGCATTTGTTGGGAACTCTTTGACTGACTCCCGTAGTTGGACGTTGAGGGTTGGGCGGGGATTTCTCCCTGTGTCGTGTTCCAAAGTTTTTGGAAATGGTTTCCCCCTATCGATCCGATGGGCATAGGTACTGAGCCTTGCCCGGGGTTCCATTGACCATGGAATGGGTTGCCCCTGGTCGACATCCCTGACAAGGGAACTGCTCCCTGCCATGAATTCCAGAGTCCCTGTGAGGAGAAGACTCCTATGTTTCCCCCCTATGTAGGAATAGTACCCTGCACAGGATTTTGTGGTCCAAAATTAGGGTTTCCCCCGACCGAGATGGTAGTTGATGAGAAAGCGTCATTTCCAAATTCATTGAACAAAGAGAATGACATCGAACCCACCGACGTGGTGTAGGAAGAAGGTCCTTGACTACCAACTCTGAACAAGTTGTAGTTCATGTTTGGCTAGACAGGTTGTTGAGAAGCACCACCAAGCGAGGGGGACGAAGGAGGTATATGACCCCCACCATAAGGGAAATCATTATAGGGGGCTGAGGAGCCCCCCATGGACCCTTGCAGAGGAGTGTTTGAGCTCCCTACCCCTAGACCCATGGTATGTAGGGTGGAGTAGGTGAGGACCAATTTCATATCAAATATGGGCATCCCATATGAAAATGGAGGATGCGTTGCACTCTGTGTGAATGGTGTAGTGATCATTGTCATAGACGGAATTAGACTGCTGCCCGAATTAGAGGAGGTCGAGACCATAGTGGTCCAGACCAACGAAGGTGGGTTAGGAGGTAGAAATCCTCCAGTGGTGGTAGTCATAGAGGGAGTGTGAGGACTCCCTGATGAAGTAGCAACATTTTCTTCCATCGCTGCTTGCAGGACTATCTAACACTCGTCATGTGTTACCCTTGGAGGGGAAAGTTGTATCAAAAGTGGCACCAACAAGTTAGTGATCAGAGGGTTATACTGATCGATATCTTCTTCTCCAAGGTCAGAAATATTTGGTTCCTCTGGATACGAGTGTTCTCCTCTCGAAGCTGGATTGGGAATAGCTTTCTGCGGCCCAGTCTCCTCAAATGACCCTTCCTAGTCAAGTCTTCACTGTAATCGTGGCGGTGGTGGCTCCAAATTAACCAACAACATGCCTTGAAGCCTTTGCGACCGATGGAGCTCTTGATATTCCACTGTGTGAGAATATCAATGACACAATAAGGATTTTTCTAACGTTGAAGACGAAGCACACACTAGAAAATTTCCTATGAGATAAAGCAATCAAACCACTAACTAGTTGGAAGAATAGTTACGACAGCCAACACTAGAGAAACTTACTGGTGTAAGTGAAAATTGAACATGGAAGCACCCTATGGTTATACTCTGCAAAGCATGGCCCGGCGTCTTCCCTAGGTACTACGGTATACCCCCACAATCACCTATGTAAGTCCCTAAAATAAAGACAACTAGGTTGCTAGCTCACGAATAGTCACCAGGTGGGTACAATCGACAGTCGGGTGGACCGCAATGAGCAGGGTAACTAAGCTCGAAACCTATCAAGGGTATCAGAAGCAAGTGGTCTGGAAGACAACTAAGGACCATGAACGGATTTGAGATCCACGAAGCTCCGTTGAAAATAAGACCAACAGTATCCCACGATAAGTCCTCAATATGAGTTCCCCACTACGCTTGGTTCAGATTTGGAGGGGTTATCTCCACTACCTTTCTGCATGCGACCTCGTGTTTATCCCCTGTGTTAGAGGGGGGTCCTAGATAACTTTCACATTTAATAGAATTTTTACACTTCCTAGCACTGACTCCAATGTTTGTCTGTAAGTATTGAAGAGTTTCCTCTCCAACCTAATTCAAGGCTCTAGCCTAGACTAGTTGATTGACCCTACAAGCATAAAGTCTAGTTGATTTTAAATTAGTGTTAATTTTAAGTGGCTTGTCTTAAGTCAAGGAAACGGAAATGAAACTAGTGGTATGGTTTGAGAGATGAAAAAGGAGAAGAAAACGAATCTGAAAGCAAAATTACTTCTTTTTCGTTTTGACAAATAAAGATTTGTAACTAATTCTTTAAACAACTTTTCATAACTACTTTTTCTAAGATCTTTTAAAGGAAAACCTAAAATGAGATTTCTCTCAACTACAAGATACTTATGTTATAAGAAATCAGTAAAGAACTTAAAGAAAATAACTCTTTCTCCTAACAAGAAAAATAATCAACCCAACTATTTAACCAAACAAAGAAATGATTTTTTTTTATTTTTTTTTTATGCTTCAAACAAGAAACTTGAAAATGAATTCTTTTTCTTTTTCTTTAAAGCAAGTGAAAGGGGAAAAAGTGAAAAACAACCAGACAAGAATGAGAACTAACCTCTGGCCCACTATGGATTGCAGGGAGTCGCTAAAGACACCTAAAAAGGCTGATAAAAAAGACTCTAAGATTTGCCCAAAACCCTTCCAAACTAAACACAAGAAATCTTTAAAAATATAACCAAATAGACGTCAAACCCAGGCTTCAACTATAAAAATAGAGACACTATACTTAATCAAGAAACCCTTAGAAGTCAGAATTCAATCAGGGAAGAGGTTGAATTCCCCTTCTTAAGGAAAAGGTTTCTTGACGCAGGCACGCTACTAGTGCTTAAGCAGCCTGTGTATGTACGTGGGCTGTCTAAAGGCAGGGCACATATGTGCGTGTGCAAACCCACTACATGCCGTGTACACCTCTGTAACTCATAAAAAATAAGACAAACAAGTATACTAATAGGGCATGGAGACCTGGTATAGCACCAACAAGTGACCAGAATCCCTTAATGACTCAACAAACTCATAAATAAACTCAAAAGGTAAAAACTAATCAAACACCCATAGAACCCCCTAAAACCCTAGAGGTCTCCCCAATATGGTCTCCAGTTCTTCTATAGCGGGAAAACCCCCGTATGGAATACACTAGGGTTCAACATGTAGGCATATCTAACCATCTAAAATTCTCCTACTTTTAATAACTACCTTGAATATACCCCACATTGATGCATGAAATACAAAGTGAAAATATCTGGTAACTCTACCTTTAACTCCGCGTCCGGTGTCGATCCTTTCACGTTCGATTCCTCCGCTGACTACAAGTATCCTCCCAAGGATAACCTGCATTCACAAACAAATAAACATGGAACTACAAACATGTATCTCATATATAAATCATGGGTTAGATGTTAGTATAAAACATAAATCAAACATAGATATTTGACACATCATATTTCGGGATAGAAAAAATATTCCTTTTATTTATATCACAATGTTTACTTACAATGAGATCGACGAATGCTCCACAAACCTGGTCTGGGATCCTCTTCACCAAGCTCTAACTGTGCTTCCATGTATCTTTCTCCTCTCACACTTCTTCTATGGAAATGTCATAAGCATATGAATTGGCGAAAAAGGAAAGAATGGTCAATTCTGATGCAAATCTCACAAGGTGGCTACAAATTCTTAGGGCAAGGAGGGGATGTGAAACGGGAAGAGTTTCACTATTCTTATGCTTATGTTAGGAATGACACCACAACAAATCCTTTTATATTAAAAAAGGATGGTTGGGTGACGGGCTATAAGCGATGGGACAGTTGGAAAACTACCCAATAGCCCGTAATCTCAACGAATTCCTTGCAACTATTTAATTTTTGCAACATTTGTGGGTATACACTGGTTGTAATGGTGCATCTAGTGTATGTATGCAAGATTTAGTGGTGCAACAAGCGTGTGTACATGGGCAGTAGTGGTGTAGGGCATGTACACCTTCAAAAATAAGGTTTTTAAGAAGAGTTGCTCAGTGATGGCTTGGAAAAAATAGCAAGAGGGCCAAATGTTAGGTATGCATGTATGGTGCAATTTAGGGTTATAAAACATACCACCTCTATCCCCTCAGGCCTTTACATTCACCACCTCACCCTGATGAGACAATTCTATGATAAATTATATATCATCCACTTCAATCCTCAATGGTTTCCCATCAAGATTGAAGGACTCTATCTCCAGATCCCAGTAGTTTACCAGTAACTGGAGTAACCCCACCTAAGCCCTCATTCCTTTGAGAGACCAAAATTTATAAAGGCCACATCATTTCAAATCTTTTTGGGGCCTTGCATCTCTTTCCACTGTTGCATCTATCTCCTCATGCTCCCTTTCCCTCCATTCAATAATCATCCTGCAACGGACAGACCATTTTTTGAGTTAAAACCCTTACAAAAATTGTTCACGGACTTGTACGTAGGATAACCTTATTATAGTCATGCATAGGGCTTCATATATGCATGCAAGATTCACTTTTCCCATATATATGGGGTCGTATATGCAACCTGATGATCTGTCACCCGCGTACACCCTACTTTCCATTTAATGCCCTCTAATACTAAAACAATGGGGACTAAAACTATAATTTAAACTATTTAAATTGAAGAGGATGGGATGGTCACTTAGTTGGTCCAGACGGTTTCTTATTTCGTTGATCGTAGCTCCCACAATTTCCACTTGAAGATCGTGGGAAAAATGGCCTAAAATGCACTATATGGGTGAAAAAACTCAAACGGTATGGTAAAATGTTTTATTTTTACCATTAGTAGAATTCTTTTACCCACTTTCTATAGTTCTTTTCTATTTTTTACCTTATGGACTAATTACGTAGTGGAAAGACTTGGTTTTTAGTGGTTTTGTCTAGGGTTTTTTAATGGATTTCCAACATACTACCGCCTGTTCATGCCTTCGGCAGGTATATTCTTTCACCAACATATAGGATAGGTTTTCACTCAACTTTTCATTCTTTCATCGTCCTATGATAGTGTTCCATACACCCTAGGTACGAACCCATTTCTTAGCGACACATAACCTTCTCACTGCTACTAGAAGTGTCATTATTAAGTGTTAGATACTTACCAAACATGGGTGCCCCAGTTAGAACCTTTGTGTCATTTGGTGCCCATGCAAAAGTTATTCCATAGGACTAGAAGTTCCTTACAGCCCCAATATGCGTTTTCATTTCAACCCCATTTTCTTACTCACAAGCATTCTAACCATTACCTATGGGACTCCTGAAAAAATAAAAATATTTCTGAGTGAACTTGTCTCTTTCACACTCGTTAAATGGTTTTGAAAGGACATCTATTTGGTATAAGTTTAACCATTTTCCAAACCAATTAGACTACTTACAAAAAATTAATACTCTAGTCACCATTGGCTAGAAGAGTTCTCCTCGGTATTGTTTTATAGTTTTTCGGGCCTAGGGGACTAAATCTACGAAAAAGGAAATTTTTTTTGTTAAGTTGTAATCACATTCCATCATCCTGCTTGCATTGTTGAGCTTATTTCTGGTTTCTTATTTCTCTTTATAAGCCTCTTTCCTCCGCAATTTACATCACTAGCCAAGCAATGCCTTCCATATATCCTTTGCAACTTGGCACCCTGTACCCTTAGAGGAAACATCCCCCCAAGTGTCCATGCCACGCATGCACTTCCTTGCATTGAGAAAAGGTATGTTCCACGGCTTGGAACTAGTTTCTTACCTACGACACTCTTTTCCTCTCTTGTATCATATCATTTCTTCGCCTATGAAAAAAAAAAAAAGACGAGTGGGAAAATAATATTTTCTTGTATCGATAGCAGTCATGTCGCCTTTGAACAAAGAATTTTTTTTTTATTCCTCTTTCATTCAAAGTTTGGGTTTAGCATGAACTTAGGAAGTTGAGCTCGTCACTTAGTGTTTACTCCTACGATTGGTTATTCTTCCAGTCCCTATGGCGAGTTTGTTGATGCCTCCTGCTTCACAAACTTTTCTCAAAATCAAGTCTATGCTGCTTGATTTATCCATATGTCTCATGCTCTTATGCAAAGGAAGTCTATAAGCCTGTGTCGGCCATTTATCAGAACTCTTGACTTTGCATGTCGACGATACTCTCAATGTATCTCAGAATCACATGAAGTTGTTGTCCTACCTTGCACCCTAGGCCTACTGTTATTGGATAAATCGATAGGCGCAGACACTAACTGATCTCCCTAGATCCACTTAGATCTAGAAAAAAACACACCAGAACATGATGCTTTCCTTACGTTTTAAATATTGAATTTACTAACTAAAGAGGGATAGGTGACATACCGTTTAAATGCTTCTTCCTCTCACTATCGCCATCCTAGCTCCATTCCAACACTCATACAATGATGATCCTACAAAATAATGCAACCAACCAAAGTGATAGCAATGGCATAAACTCAATATAAACCTATGTATGTGATCAAGGAATCATACAATAAAACACAACAAGCTTTATAGGAAAGAATCATATTATTGTATCATATTAAATGTGAAAGAGAGATTACAACCATGGCCTTGATGTCATAAGGTCCCTTCCAACTATCCTCCATTCCCCACACACTTCCACTCCAATAATTCTGAGAGCAGAGATCTGATAATACTCACAATCTATCTTGACAAAGGCAAAACTCAAAGACACTCCAACCAAGCTAATAAATCCAAGCCAAATCCAACTTATCCCTTCTCCATGAGAGCTCCTCTCCTTTTATAAGCTAAAGAGGATAAGGTGAGGAGGTTAGGATGATCCCACTAAATCATGAAAGCAAGTAAGATCCAAACCATTCAAATTCCACCTCACCATGGAAGTTTCTCCTTCTAGAAGATTCGAGAAAATACTCATTTTTCTCACATGTAAGAATTCTCACACCCTACCTATAGAGCAGACTACGAACTCCTCATGACCTAGCTATGATGCAACCTGCGAGAATCAGGAATTATCATACCCTATCTATAATGCAACCTACGAACTTCCTTTTTAATAGGGTTTTTATAAAGGAAAATGCAACTTCTTTTCTCAAGAAAAGTTTTTCTCCCTTCTCTCTTTAGGAACTCATGCCACTGACCCCTCTAAAAGAAACATATAGGTTTACATCATTAACAGTCATAGGGGTGACGAAAATAATGTGTAACAGAGAGCCCCCTAAAGTATGAAGGTAGAACAGAGTGATAGCTGAAATAATTTTTCAAGTGTGTGTAGGGAACAAGGAATAGTCAGTCGGAAACCTGCCAACAAACAAGGAAATATAGTACAATAATATATCATCACTGAGGTAGGCATTACCATACTCAGAATACAAATGACTCAAAGCATAAATGCCGACATGCGAAGATCCATGTCTATTAAGACAGGTCATGGCCACCAAATATACACTGTGGATCCATGCCGATATGACTCAAATCTGAACATAGCCACCAAAAATACACTGTGGATCTATGTGTTAAAGACTCAAATTTGAACATAGCCATGAGACATACAATGTGGATCTATGCAACAATACAAACTGAATATACTCCAATGCAACCTGAATCTATCAGAAAAGATCCAGGGTCTTCATCTCCACCACTCTATAGTACGAATCTAACCATGTGAATACATGTGTCAAAGTCGAACATGGTAGAATCCACTTGATTACCGGTCATTAGTGTATACCGTTAACAAGCACGAGAGAAATCACCATTAATGTCAATGAATCCCAAGGTACACTAGTACAATCCAATGAATGTGAATTAATGACATGAAGTCGAACACTCGGCAGAATCTCTCGATCAGGGGTCAATAATGAAAACCCACTGTCGAAAGTGAGGAAACCTGCCATTGAGGCATGCAAGTTCTAAGGTACCAATTAGTTTCTAAGTCTGATTCCTAGATAATGAGTTGAAGTCAACAGGAAAAGACTCATCACAGGAGGGCCTTAATGTATCCCCCATCAATGACATGAAACGAGTAAAAATATTTGAGGTAGATCAGAGTAACAAGTGATTCAGGACTGACTCAGGGATGGCTGACGCAACAGAAGGATCAAAGATTGCAGAAATGGCCGACATATTAGAAGGCTTTCTGGGTTGAATTTCTCTTTGAACATATTGATGACATGACAATTGTCTTGGAAATACTAACTCAACAACAAGGATCATAGACCAATTTGTAATCTTATAGGAGTATGATCAAGAGACAAGTGGATTTTCCAACCTAGACACAAGGCGAGTGAAAGTGTGTCATATTCAAAAGTGACTCTTCCATGGAATACAGGTTTAGACATATTTCTTTCCCAATTTTTCCCCCACCATCTCTAGCGAGTACCTCTTTATTTTTACACAAGCTTGAGGAGGATAACATATGCTTGTTGATGTAAGCTCATCCTTCGGATGAGTCCCTTGGAGTATGTTTAACAAACCCTAGGAAGGAGTGGTTTGGTCCCACATGGGCCTTTCTATGTTTGTTTAAAGAGTCCAAATATAGAAAACTTGGGGGTTTTTCATGTTTTGAGAGTCTGAAAAACACTTAAAGAAAACTCTCTCAGTTCCTTTTTCGTAAAGTAGTCTGATGAGACTGAAAAAGAGATAAACTATCGCTCAACAAAAAATTTCTTAAAATTCTTTAACGAGTGTGAAAAGAACAAGATCGCTCGGTAATCTTTTCATGTTTAGAGAGTCTGAAAAGAGCTTAAAGGGAACTCCAGTGGGTTCCTTTTTCATATAACCTTTACGAGTCCGAAAAAGTGATAAAAGTATACTCGGTTACATTCTCATTGATTTACGAGCACGAGAAAGAACAAAGACTAAGCTCAGTAACTTATTCTCATGTATTTATGAGCATGATAAAGAACAAATACTAAGCTCGGGATTGTTTTCATTTTTACGCAAGCTTTAAAACAAAACAAAACTATGCTTGGACATGGTTTCATTTTTACACAAGCTTGAACCAGAGGAAACTATGCTTGAGGTAAGTGGTTTCATTTTTACACAAGCTTGAACCATAGAAAACTATGCTTGGACTTCCCAACACATAACACATGGATGGTTGGTACTTATCCCCCAACTTAAGAAACTAGCGGCTCTACTTCAACATGAACTCTAGAGGCTGAAAGTATTTCCCCCCAAGCTTCATTTCATCCAACGACAAAGGCAAAGGAAATGAAGCTTCAAATACTATACATAGGACTTGACCCAAACAGAGAGGGGGAAGTTGTTTCATTTTTAAACGAGCTTGACACAGGATAAGAACTATTCTCGAGACTCTAGGTATAATCCCCATACCTCTATTTCATTTTTTAACGTGCTTGACATAGAAACAAGAACTATACTCATAACCTATGTTTCATTTTTTTAGCGAGGTTTCCGCAGAGAAGTAAAACTATCCTCGCAACTGGTTTCATTTTTTAACAAGCTTGAAATCAGAAAACCATGCTCAAGTCTGGTTTCATTTTTTAACGAGGTTGCCACAAAGATGCAAAAACTATCTGCATAGCTGGGTTCATTTTTTAATGAGCTTGAAATTAGAAAACTATGCTCAAAGACCTCTGTTTCATTTTTTAATGAGGTTTCCACAAAGACGAAAAAACTATCCTTGATGTCTCCTTGATCATGGATTCCAAGAGGACAATGCTTCGGAAGGACACCATGTCAAGGGACAAAAATCGGTCATGGCTTCCAAGAGGTCTTCACTGGAAGGAAAAAAAACACTCTGGAAGGACACCATGTTGAGGGTTGTGACAGGAGTAAAGAGATCAGGCTCTAACAACCCTATCGAAGAGATCACCATGTCAACTAGTGGATCTAAGACATCAGAAGTTGAAGCCATGGGCGACAATGCCACATAATTGACCTGTGGTGGGGGTGATACCATCTGCATATAAGAACCATTTAGGGAGGCAATCCAATCAGGACCGATGAATGAAAGTTGATCAATAGTCACAATTCTTCCATCGTGATGGAAAGATATCACACGAAAAAGAGTGGATATAATAGCTTTCATGGCATAGACATAATCTCTCCCGAGTAAAGTGAAATCCAAGGGATCTTGGACTACCATGACGTCAATAAAGATAGTTTTCCCTTCCAAAGTTACAGGAAACTAAGGAAGGGTCCCTAAAGGTTGACTGGTTCTTCTGTTAAAAGCTAACAGATTCTGTGTAACTGATGCAAGTGGGGGATAACCCAAATCTTGCCAAGCAATAGAGGACAAAATATTAATGGATGTACCTTCATCTATCAGTGTCTAAGGAACGTCTTGACCACAAACCTGTACTATAATTTGGAAAGGAATGTGAGAGGGAAGACGAGGTCTAGTTAGCACACCCCAATTAAAAAGGATGGCCTCATTACTTGGAGGGGGTTTCACGGGAGAAGGAGGAATACCCCCCAACATGACAGAGTTTGTATCAATGAGAAAAATGTGGGTAGTATCAGGTTTACTCTCAAGTGGGAGAGTAGGATCGACCGATGAAGAGATCAGATTGACCACTTGGGTTGCATTCTCCAAGGGGAGAATGGGATCGACACTTGGAAAAGGATCGACTGCATGGGTTTCACTCTCTAACTGGAGAGTGGGATCAACCGAGGATGGGATTGGATCGAGCACTTGGTCTATCGGTTCAACCAAAGATGTGACCAGATTGACCACTTGATCAATCAGATTGACCGATGGGGGAACTGGAATGATCATTCCATCAACTACAGGTGGGTTGAGAGAAAGCTTGCGATAAGAAACTGGAATTTGAGGCTATGAAACATTCATGTCTTTCAGGAATTTCGAGGCTTTGTCCATACGAGAGAAAAGTTGAGTTAGATGACTCCCTTTGCATAACATACACGGGAACGTGAATCTACTTTTCTTCTTCCCAACAGTATTGTGACTAGTTGATGGGAGGTCATCAGCATGTTGTTCAGAGGTTGATGACATGGGTTGATCGGGGTGTATAGACCATACTTCTATAACCTTGGACAGACCAGGGCAATCCTTAAGAATATATCTACCCTTGCAAAGCCTGCAAGGGTACTTGGGCTTACGAGTTGTTTGGGTGATCTTGACATCATCAACATTCCCAACACGATTAACACTAACTGGTTGTTTTCCAACATGTTTGACAGTGGTTGGAAGTTTGGATCCTTGCTTATTTTTCTTCTTCTTATTCTTCTGTTTCTTCTTCTTCTTATCCACCAAGTTACTAGCTTGAGATCTTTCACTCGGTGAAGAAGATGAAATGGAAGAAGACTTTGCAAGTGAAGAAGGCGAAGAAGATATTATTGGTGAAGATGGAAAAGGATCAACATGAGGTTGATGCTCTTGGGGGGAAGTTCTTGCGACTGAAGAACTAACTGCATTCGGGATTACCTGAGTGGAAAACAACCATACCGGTAATCCAATCGTGAGACCTAGAAGGCTCAAAGTAGTGATATGAGGAGGACCAATGTTTTTGTAAGAAGGAAAAATAAAAGGTTCCCCTGGAAAAGGGGTTCCTTCATTGGTCGTTCTGGGAACTAATGTCATTAAAACAAAAATCCAACCTAGAGTCTGCTAGGGAAGAAAAAAAACACACACTAAAAATCTAGTAAGCAAGCAAGCAAACAAAACCTTCTCACAATGAGCACACTAGTTGGTGATGAAATCCAATGTCGTAAGAACAATGTGAGGGGATGGGATAGAGAGGGTGGAAAAGTTACATTGACGACCTGCTTAACGGACTTACACCCTGGTTCATGCTCCCACACATAATCGTGGGTATACCCTCCAAGGAGCCCGAGTGTGTTTGGCCAACGTCGATTCCAGGTACCATGAAGACTTTCCCCTTCATAGTCACCTTGTGTAAAGACCCTAAACAGATAGGCCACTAAGGTTACCAATCACTATAGTGATTCCCGGGGAAACAATCGACATTTCGATCCATGCGCAAGGGCAGGGTACCTAGCCTGAAATCAACTTGAAAGGCTTCCTCTCATCATTGTGGGTATACCTTCAAGCAACCCCCATAATACGCGCAATCTCTACACCCAGACCAACAAAGTAGGGTGAGTAACTCTGGCAGTCTCAATGTGACCTCGTGATTGAACCTTGTGTTAGAAGGGATTCCCAGGACAAAATGTAATATGTGGATTTCACTTCTCCCTAACGCAAGATTCTATGTTTGTTTGCAGCTTTGGAAATCTATCTTTCACACCTATTCCAAAGCCCTAGAACTAATCTAATGTAGGTTTTCTACCAGAAAATATAAAAATGTCTAATCAATTTTTATAAGCGCTTTATTTTATGGCTATTGTTACTCAAAAGGAAAATGGCGTGGACAATATGGTGTTTTGACCGACTCAAAAGTTATGCAAAGAGATGAAGATGCAATCTTTTCATTTCGATGAAAGCTATGCTATGAGAAGGAAAAACATTTATCATTTCTAGATGCACAATGTCCCAAAATCTATTAAACTCATCAATATCAATATTCTCAAGAAATGAGAAAAAGGTATTGTACACCAATGCATGATTCATGCCCCCCCCGACCATGAGGGGGAATTTTTTTTGGAATTTAAGACCAAAAAATGCCAAGAATCATGCAATTTCGCTACTTAAAATGCAAGGATGCCCCCAATCTAATATAAAGCAAGAAATTAAATCTTTTTGTTTCAAAAACTTCACTAAAAGCAATAATGAACTTTGTTAAAACAAAGAAACCCAAACTAAAAGTTTTCTTTTAAAGCGAACTATTCAGAAGAAATTTGATCTTTCCCTAAACAATTCTAAAGAAAACACACGCTTTGTAATTGAAAGACACTCAAAGCAAGAGACTAATCCTTCAAAACCAAAAAAAGAAAATATGGCTAAAAGAAACTCAAAGAATGTCAAGCAGACTGTAAACAGATCAATATAGGCTCCAAAAGTTCAATCTAGCTGATCAAAGCAAAATTGGGCATCAAAAAGATAAAAAGACCTAATCCAAAACTTTTACAAATGAGTTCGCAGCCTGGTAGTGGGGTACAGTGCGAGAATTAGGGATTCTCGCAGTCTAGATATAGGCAAGGTGTGAGAAGGTCACACTAAACTGAACAGTAGGGTGCAAATATCAATGATTCTCGCAGGCCACAGAGAGGCACAGTGCGAGAAGGTTTGTAATCAAGAAAAATTTGGAAAAAGGACAAAAATTTTGAGTGAACTTTCAGATCCAGAGAGTCAGGATGGATTTCCCACAGACTCAGAGACCATAAATCAAGCAATCAAAGAAAGGGAAACTATACTAACTAGGAAACAATATGCTCCCTAGTATGTTCACCAATTTTGTTATTGGATAAATTAGTAGGTGCGGACACTCACTGATCTCCCTAGATCCACCTAGATCTAGAACAAAACACACTAGAACATGATGCTTTCCTTATGTTTTAAATATTGAATTTACTAACTAAAGAGGGATAGGTGACATACCATTTAAACGTCGCTTCCTCTCACTATCACCATCCTAGCTCTATTCCAACACTCATACAATGATGATCTTGCAAAAGAATGCAACCAACCAAAGTGATAGCAATAACATAAACTCAATATAAACCTATGTATGTAATCGAGGAATCATACAATAAAACAAAACAATCTTTATAGGAAATAATCATATTACTGTATCATATTAAATGCAAAAGAGAGATTACAACATGGCCTTGATTTCATAAGGTCCCTTCCAACTATCCTTCATTCCCCACACACTTCCACTCCAAGAATTCTGAGAGCAGAGATCTGATAATACTCATAATCTATATTGACAAAGGCAAAACTCAAAGACACTCCAACCAAGCTAATAACTCCAAGCCAAATCCAACTTAGCCCTTCTCCATGAGAGCTCCTCTCCTTTTATAAGATGAAGAGGATAAGGTGAGGAGGTTAGGATGATCCCACTAAATCATGAAATCGAGTAAGCTCCAAACCATTCGGATGCCACCTCACCATGGAAGTTTCTCCTTCTTGAAGATTCAAGAAAACACTCGTTTTTCTCACGTGTAAGCATTCTCACACCCCTCCTATAGAGATTACTATGAACTCCTCACGACCTAGCTATGATGCAGCTTGTGAGAATCAAGCATTCTCTCATCCTAGCTATAATGCATCCTGTGAACTTCCTTTCTTATAGGGTTTTTACAAAGGAAAATGCAACTTCTTTTCTCAAGAAAAGTTCTTCTCCCTTCTCTCTTTAGGAACTCAATCCACTGACCCCTCTGAAGGCAACATATAGGTTTACATCATTAACAGTCATAGGGATGACGAAAATAATGTGTAACACCTACTTTCATTATGAGTAGGTAAACTTGAACCCAACATATGACATTTCCTCATTGGTCACTGACTGGGGGGTTTCCATTGTATTCACTGACAATAAATCTATTCACATTTGGATTCATGTAGTGTCTTGGATTCCATTATCCCTATTGGTGGTTTCCTCACCTTTGTTATCAATTTTCCTTATTGGTTTCTATTCAAAGGGTCTCTTTCATGCACTACTTACATCTGGTGCATGCAAGGGATGCACATGGTCATTGGTTCATGAACATCCTATTCATCCAATATCCTTCTAATCATCAAGCTATTCCTTTGTACCTCGTGTTAGATGATGAGATATGTTTTAATGCTCTCTTTTTAGGGGGTATCCTTCAATTAATTTTAGCTCATCTATTATGGAAACAAGACTTAGAGTCCTATGAGTACCTATAGGCTTGCAGTCATCAATGGCAGGTTCTCCCACCATCGACAGTTTGAAATACATCAATGTCTCCTGATCGATGGATTCTTTAATTGTTCGACCTCAACACCCTTATTCACACTTGTGGAATGTACTATATTCCTTGACACCTACTTTCATTATTGGTGGGTTGTCTCACGTTTGTTAATGGTATACCTTAATGACCGGTAATCAAATGAAGTCTCATTGTGTTCAAACTCAAATCCTCTATTCACATGATGTAGAATTGCACCTTCGGCGGATAGTGTAGAAGACCTCCAAATTACAGTAGCAACGTTCCTTATCTGCTACTATATTTCATTGGACCAGTACCTATATGACTTCAATGATCATGGGAGATCGAATTGTACTCCATTGTATACATATATTTTCAGTTGATTTTGAGACTGGACTCCACTATGTCTTCTTTGTGAATATGATAGCCTATGGCATATGCCCACTTTGTATTTCCTATTCATGGCCATGAACTACTATTTGATATATTTCCACATGTATCTGCAATGTAATTCAAATTGGAAACCATGTGTACAAAGTCATTATGGATTTTAATATTCTCATGAGAAACTAGTACTTCCAACTGAGTCTTCATTACTCCACTTTTGGGAATTATAATTTATTTCAACCATCACATATAGTCTTATGAACTCACACATTAGGGGGAATCTGTTACAAAAAAAAATTCCTCACTCGATGCCACTTGCTTATATGGCCTTGCATTTCCCTTTGTAGACTTGAAGTCCCCTTTTTGTTCACTCCAGAGCCAAAAATGCATATTTTTATACATATACATGCCCTATCAATTATACAAAAAGTGTATATGTAGGTTGATCCACTATAGCCCACATGCATTTGGTTTGGTGCTCAAAAATTAAAAAATATGTCAGGTTTCCATGCCATGTCACGAGATCCATGATACTTGAACTTCCATATACCGAAAACGCTCCAACTCAACCCTTCAGTTCCATTTGGAGGCTATAAATTGAGCCATATCCAAGCCTTGAAGATATTCAAACATTCAAATTTGAGAGCAAAGACACTTTGGATAAATTTCACTTCAAATTGAGTCTGCATCCCTTTGTCATTGAAAGTGTGAAATTCTTGTGTTCATCCCCCAAGCTCTTTTTTCTTTGTGATGGAGGACCTCATTGAATCCTGTATATGAGCTTGCCTTTATGGATGATTGAAGTGGTGGAGGTCCAGTTGGAGGGACTTAGTTTCTTTGTTCTAATATGTGTCGTTATAGAATTCTGTCACCTATGTACTTCTGTTGATTATTTTAATACAAATACTCTTTTCTCATTCAATTGATATCTTGCAAATATTTGAATTACTATTCCATGGGCGTATTTGTCATGTATGTTAATGGATTATGCTAATGTATATGCTGACATTATATATTATCACCATATACTTGCATATATTGGTTGTTGAGGACAAGTTTCATGTATAAATCTTTGGGTCACGTGCTCAATTATGGTCTTCTTCGAATGTCTGAAAGAGGTAGGATCTTAAACTTATATTGTTAGCATTTCATTTATATAACATACTTAATATTAGAGTTGATTTCCAGGTGTTATTTCGTCTATTGTGGTTTAACCCTAGTCATAGAGAGATTTTTCTCGTAACAGTTGGTACCCCTTTGAGTAATACCACATTAGACAAAATATGTACACATCCATCACTCCCACATACCGTCAGGTATATCATGAGTCCCCTAGGTCTTCTAAAACCAACTCTATATTAGTTGATCAATCGCCTAACTACTATAATGACACTAAGAAAAACACTTGGGAAGATACTCTCTAGTACCTCATTAATCAAGTAGTACTGCTCAGGGTATCGTTGAGTCTACTTAGCTGGTTCCCTAAGATATTGGGCTGATTAATACTATTCAACCTCACAAATATATCAAAGAGCTATAGCATAGGGAAAACCCTTGTCTATAGGTGTTGATACTGAGAGGGGGGTGAATCAGTATCAAGTACAATTTAAAACATTTTTCAACTTATACTTAAACCATTCAACTATATCTAATGAGAAATGAACAATAGTATAAGAGTTACACCAATACACCACAATACACCATGCACAATATATGAGAAATAATCAATAGTTATTGTTCAAGGGAAGTAATGACTTCCAAAGGTAGCTACAGCTTCCAAATGTAAAGGGAAGGATAAACCTCCAAGAGGAAGATACAATCCTCCAATATCAAGAGAGAGTTGAACTCTCCATCCTCACCCCTTCCTTCCACCCAAGAATATATGAGAGATAATAAAACTTTACATTAAATCATCACCATCAACCAATCATCACATAGAACCTGATAATACTTCCTGAGACTTCTTCAATTTCTGCAATTCTTCAATTCTTGGAGGACTTTGATCCTGTAGATAATATTTCTCAATGTATTCTTTGAAACTCCTCCAATTTTCACTCCTTGAAGCCTCCCCAAAAAGAGGTTATAGAATGAATGGTAGACTTTATTCAATTATGGTCTATTCAGGAGAGTGAACTTGCACAGAATTCCTCGCGATCAATAATTAACATCCGATTCTAAAACTCAAACACAAGAAACTATAGTCTGTACTCTTTCCAATTAAATTTGTCCCACTTCATTTGGATTCTTGATGAATAAGTTATGATTGTTTTACCCGGAACACCTGTTTATTGACTAGCTTCAGGACTGGTCACAAACCCTATCTTCCACAGAGTGTATCTCCATAATTATAGCGAATCAAGAGCTAAAATTTTTACTAGAGTTACCTTGATATGTCTTCTCAATTCCATAGTTATTTCACCATATGAATCATTCTAGAAAAAAAGTTATATAAAAATGGTAATATGACCTGAAAATAACATACCTTAGAACACATCACCAAAAGACTTCATCCTCCCTTGAAATCCAGCCTTCTTTTCTTCTTATTTCCTATGAAATTCAACTTGTGACAAATGAATGTATAATGATGTTTATTTATACCATTTATATCACTTCCTTTTAATATTAGGGTCAACCTGACACTTTCTTATTTTGCAATTGTTTTCTTTAATTATCTTCAGGGCCTACATGTACTTCCTTCTTCAATTCACTTTGTCATATTCAAAAATTCATTTCTCCTCAACCATGAGGATCCACGTGACATGCCACATACCACTGGAAACAACATGATGTATACTATCCATCCATGGGTGTTGTATTTTCATGTGCATTTTCCTTCATGTCCAAATACCTCCATCAATCTTGTGGTCCAAAACCCATGACTAGGGTTGACATCAATGACAACAATGAATCTTCCAACAATCTCCCCCTTTGTCATTGATGGAAACACTCATGCTCCCCCTATCATCATGATCCCAATTCCTCTCCCCCTTTTACATCAATGGCAAAGGGTATGGATTCTCCCCCTGAGTTTAATGGAAAAAGGTAACCTTCTTCTTTGGGTCTGCTCCGCCTAAACATGTGGCACTCAATAATACTTCATCCTTATTTTTGGTCTTTGGGACTTTTTCTTCCTTGGAATCCTTTTTTGTGGCTTCTGTCTTCTCTCTCTTCTTCATGTCTAGGATGTATATGTTGTTCGGTCTTCTTGTTGCAGTTGTAACCAATCTTCCTGAGTTATTTTCTCTGATTTTACATTTTCGGGAGTCAAACATAAGAGTGTATCATTGATCACATATTTTGCTAACATTAAGGAGATTATGCTTCAAATATTAAACCAATAGGACTTTTCTTTCTTTTACATTTTCACTTCCAAGCTTTACAGTTCCTTTTCCAAGTATTTTGGTAGATGAGTCATCTCCAAATGCAACATTTCCACCCTTTTTCTTCAAGCTGACAAATTTGCTTTGGTCTCCGGTCATATGAGATGAGCACCCACTGTCTATGAACCATTCATCTTCTTCTTTGCATTCTTTAGCGACTAATGTTATTCGACAATTTTCATTGTGTGGAATTTCTTTCCTTTTCCATCCTGTAGTTGGTATGCAGACATTTGGCATATGATTATATTCCTTCATCTCTCTGTAATCTCGTGCTTTGTGACCAAGATTATTGCACTTGTAACATAGAATATTTTGATCCATTAATGGGTCAAATGGATTATAATTTATGTTGAAAGGTCTACGAACATTTTCATATCTACTATTTTCACCATTCATGTAGCTTGC
>ML801217.1:112239-138100 GCA_009831015.1 Picea engelmannii | reverse complement strand
TCATCATGAATTTCATGGGATGCATTTTCACTTTCGGGTGTCTTCTCTGTTACGAAATTTTTCAATACTTCCATGATCTCCCCTTTTAAGCCATCCATCTTAGTATCCAACTTAGCTTCTATTGAATCCATAAACTTAGCTTCTATTGAATCCATCAACTTAGCTTCCATTGAATCCATTTTATTTTTTAGTTCATTTATGTCCCTACGCATTTATTCACCTTCATCAAGAGTCCAATTAGGATTTTCTGGAGGCTTATTTGGTGTAGAAGGTCCCTTTTTCGGTGGCATGTTGGCCAAGTATCACTTTTGAATCTTGATTTTGAGGCAGTTCTGCTAGTCAATATTTATTCTGTTCTATCTCCCAAGTTTCGGCCCTTCTAGGTATGAAACTTTCTTTTAGGTAGTTCTCTAATATTTCTTCTCTGCAATGCCATAGGTCTGATCAAAATTGGATGTGCCAAGTGGAATTTACGGTAACTTCCTCACAACTTGCCGATTTTTGGCTTTTCCAAGAGATCTCACTTGTATAGCATGCCCCACACAAAATAATTGATATCAAATTATGAAAATCACACCCAAAATACTACAGACTCCATAATCCAATGAAACTAGTCCCACTCAATTTGGATACTCTAGCAAGAAGTTATGATTGTTTTACCTGGAACACCTTCTTGAGACTAGTCAATAGGACTAGTCAGATACCCTATCTTACACAAGGTGTATATACAAATTTAAGATGACCCAGAAGCTGAACATTTTACCACATATACCTTACTAAGTTTTGTAAATGGCCTCCAGAGTTTAGGGTCTGAAATGTTACAAAAAAACAATTATAGCGAAAATTCTGCAATGACTCATTTCAGGATTATTCCAGAACCCTATCTTGTATAGGCTATATATCCTAAAGTATAAAAGGGACATGAAACTGTGATTGTTGGGAACTGAAGAAAAGAGAAATATTTGTGCATAGATATGTTTTTGCAGTGCGCAATATTCTACTTGACTTACAAAGCTATGTGCTAAGAAAGAAAACCAATCTAAAGAAAAGAGGTAAGATCTTAAAGCTTTGTGCTCTGATACCATATGTTAAGAACCAAACATCAATATAGCATAGAAAAACCTCAGGAAAAGTACTCAATGCCTTGAAAAAGAGATAATTTTAGATAATAAGCCTCTTCGAGGGGGCAACCTCTTTTTACCCCACTTAAATGTTCAAGTACAAGATGATTCAAAATGGAAATGTCTCCTTGGTATATATAAGAGACTAGGAGGTATGATTACAACTAATGGCCTAAAGCCGACATAAATAAAATAACATTACTAATATAATATGCCCCAATTAAGGGGTAATGAGCCAACATTAGGGCTTAACAATTGGTCATTACTTTCAATAATTATAGATCGCGACAACCTCTGAAGCCTTCTAGAGTTGGTGATTCACGAGGAGATCAACATTATATGAGTTGGGGATATCATGGCAAAAGATTGATAACTCTTAATATCTCAAAGTTCACTAAGTTCTAGAGATAAAGATCCATATCCTAACCTCTTCCACGAATCTATATAAGGAAGGCCATCCATGGGAAAGAGGAGGAAGAATCATTTACAAAGTTATGATACGAGATTTTTAGAGGACCTTCTCCACAAAATTTTAGCCTTTAGCTCATGTTTTCCTTTCTTGATTGAGATCCAAGGAGGAGCAAGAGCAAGTGTCAAAGGAGCATCTCTTTCATTCACTCAAGGTATGATTTTTTATTGATGTATTTATCTTCATTTATAATATATATCTATGGTTCCCCCCGATCCATATTGTTTAATTCAATTATAGAAGGTATATATGATCTTTCCCTGAGTAAATCAAGATAGATCTAGACTAGATTTGGATTTTCTAACATTTGTAGGAGTTTTAGGTTGGTATTGTTTTGTTTCTTGTGTGAAATAAGTAGATTGAAGGAGCTAGAGATAGGATCTCAGGAGCTACATTAGTTGGAAGCATGAGGACAACCTTCGATAAAAGGTATTCCATCCTTCCCCTTACTGTAAAAGGAAACAAATTCAGTATATTTGGGGAAAACTATTTGGGAATCTAGCCCCACTGTCTGTCTTGGATCAATGGAATATCCAAGGGAGTTCTCACTTATCTATAGGTCTTATTTATCCATAAAAAAACTAGTGACTCCACCGGGGAAGAATATTTGATTCTTCTCTAGTTTGATTTCCCCCTTTATTTTCTTTTTTCTAAATCATATGAGTAGTTTATTATCTTCCCTAGCCTTTATTCAAGGAAAAATTCTATCATATCTGGGATTTTTCCCAAAATTTTGTAGACGATCATGAATGAGTAGTTCATACCAGTGCGACCAGTCACAAAATGCATAACTATTCAACTGTGACCTCCTACAAATGATCACCAATTGCATACTTGATGGGTAGTGAATGTCTCTATAGATGACTATTTTTTTTGTTTTTCCCTGAGTTTTCTTGATCAAATCTGGTTGTGTTTGGTCTTGTGAGCTTATAGGTGGCATGATAGTCCCGATCCTCTCTCTGTTTGAGCCTCTTTTTCACCATTTTCATTTGAAGTGAATTTGAGGTTTGTGGAATGTTTTGTTGGTTCTGCTTGTTTCCATGCAATTTTTGTCTAATGAAGTGTAGATATGGGAAATGTACCCGACATATATTTTTAGATCTAGCTGTGTCTTTTTTCCTCTTGCAATTGGTTTGTGAGTGCCCTTTTCACATTTGTTTTCCATAGCTAGATCATGTTGTGGGTTTTGGGTTGTGATTCTAGTAGAGACATCAGAGTGTTCTTAGGAGAATCACTGTCGATATCCTACAACCCTTGCTTGTTGATTGCTAGTTTTTCAGTGCAGATTTGTTTTCTTGTTTAGTTTAAGAAAGTTTTTGCATCTTGATTAAAAATAAAACAATATTCGCTTGCATAAATATTTTGAGTATTTGAAAGAAAGTTCATCATTATTTTTTGTTCAAAGATATCATTTAGATTTTGGCTTGTCTTGTGTGGTTTCTTGGTGATTATAAGGTTGTTGATTGTAAAAATTACAATGAAAGGTCTTCTTCCCTTCCTTAGCTAGAATTCATCGAAAGTGAAAGGATTGCATTGTTGCACTTAATTTTTGCATTGCTTTGGATTAGAAAGAGTCAATAACATACCATTGAAGTTTCAATCTTTTTCCTTGACTTCAAAACAACCATAATAATTTTTTTGTGTAATTTAAAATCAATTAGATAATTTTTCTTGATAACACACCAACATTAGATAGGATTTATGGACTTTGTGCATGATTGGAGAGTTAACTCTTTAAGGCCACAAAATGAAACCTAGATTCCATTAAAAAGAGTGTAAATTCATTTTCACAACCAGTGTGTTGGGAGCCTCCTCTAACAAAGGATTTCAACATGAGGTCGCATTGGGGCAAGTAGGGTGATTACCACTCTCTACTTGTCTTGGTGTTTGATAGACTACTTCGAATACTATGTATACATGGATTTCATAAGTGATGACACCTCCTTCTGAGGTAGAAATTTCGAAGCTTCGGGCTTAGTTACCCTTCCCTTACGTGTGGTCAGACTTGTGATTGTTCTCCCACTCATCGATTGTGAGTTGGTAACCTTAGTGGTCATTCCTAGGTAGCTACATAGGTGAATGTAGGTGGGATATACCTGTGGTATCTAGGACATATGTTCAATCATTAGTTTAGTTCTCCTGAAGGGTTCCCACATTAATAAAGGGTACTTGCATAGGTCAGGGCTTCTTTGTGTAGATTATCATAACTATTCCTCACACCTTCACTAGTAAATATTGTGGGGAATTCATCTCCTCCATAGGGTTAGTTTTTAGAAGGTCCCTTGATCCATTGGTTTGCTTGTTGTTGGACTAGATTTGTTAGGGTTGTGTTCTTTGATTTTGAGGCTATGACAACCTTAAGTGGTTTGTGTTTTTGGTTTTATCACATATCATTCACCATGGTTAAACAATCACGTCATTGGTCTTGTCGATAATGAGGACTTGCACCCATCATAGAGGAACAACCACCTCTTAAGTGGTGTGAGATAGGTGACCAAGAATTTTAAGAGATCGAAACACAATTCGAGGAGAGTGAGTTTGTTGGAATTAAAGCGGTCAATGAAATTACTCGAACTCATTTCAACCCTCCTTTGATTGAACTTACTGACCCTATACTTTTCCAAGTTAGGGAAATATGCAGTGAGCCATTTTCTTTGTTTATTAAGCCTAACATCATGTTGGGCCCACACATTTCATCCACTATACCTAAGCCTTTGAGTCCATCGATAAGCATGATAGGGGGAATTCTAGTGATATCCACCTTTCCATCCTTGAGTTCCATTAGGCCTAAACCATATTCACCCATTTCTTCAGGCCCCTCTATTTGGGGGAGGCCAGTCATGTCTCTGTTTCCTTCCATAAGTAAACCTAACATTCATATTCCCATCCCATCGGATGCGATGCCCACGTTTGGATATTATTTCAGTGGGGGGCCAAGCCTTGGTTTCAACATGAGGAGTGGAATTTAGTTCGCCTCCACCATTCCTATGAGAAACTCGGTAATGCCGAGTGTTGTTTTTCCTTTCATATGGAATATACCTAATGGGTTTGGGGTTGTTCCTAGTCAATTTGGGGGTAACGATGATTCTGGAGGATTTAATATCATATGGGGTAGAACATATTTTACTAGGAGTTCTATTAATTCCACACCCCCTGTGGGAATTTTTTCACAGTGGGATGGCTATCCCTTTTATCCATACATCCAATCCTAAGGGGTTTATCCCTTGGGATAGCTTTGGGTTAAGAGGTAGTTATCTTTTAGGGTCCATGTGTTCTCCTCAGGAAAATCCTCATGGGGGAATGTCTATTCCTGAGATTGCTTCCATCCCTAGGGGTAATCACCCTTATGGAACACCCAACCTCTTTAGAAACATCAACATGGTGGGACCTCAAGGTTCATTTGGGCCTCAAAGTGTTGCATTATCTTCCTAGTATTCGTTTTCTCATATGCCATTACCTTTCTTGATAATGATGGACTTTACTGATATATTGCATTTAACAAATGAATCCATTCTCCATGACCCCTCATGGCCATCTGTACCTGCGAACCTTCCATCAGACATGCTTATGTTTGATGGAAATCTAGGAGAAGACACATCCACACACATCACGACTTATGATCTATGGTTTTCATCGAACTCTTTGATGGATGATAACATATAGTTGTGTATTTTCCAATGATTCCTGACCGGAAGTGCTGCAAAATGGTACATTGAACTGAAAGGTGCTTCCTTTAATTGTTTCAATAACTTGACTATGGAATTTTTGATGCATTTCTAATTTCCCATATGGTATCAGATATGAATTTAGCTATTGACGCCTCTATTTCAAGATAATTCCACCGACATATTTGTTCATATACATGAGTAGAGGAAATGATGTAGGATGGTCAAAACCTTGATTCTTGACCAAATTCTAATGGAGTGGCTCACAAAGTCTCTCTTACCACCCATTTCCAAAGATGTTTCTATGGAAGGGGAAACTATCGAAGAGCATTCCATCTTTCATTCCAAACACTTAGATTTGATCTATTCTCAATCAGGTACTCTTTATGATATTATCTTGCATGCTCCTTGGCTTTCAACTAATCCAAAAAAACCAATCCCAGGACCCCATGTCGATAGTGTGGTTTGTTTTGTTTCCCATGCCTCCATGGGCTAGTTAGCCGATCAGATGGGTCACATCACTATATCATCAAACGTATTGGATAATGTGCCCATTTCTCAAACTTCTCAAGTCCACACCTAGACCTATGAGGTGAATTCAATGCAACCAGAGAATCCTCAACAACCTAGAGGAAAGAAAAAAAATAAAAAGAAAAACTCTAATACTAAGCGTGGTACTTCTCAAACCCACAACAACCAAGGGGGGTGCACATAAGAGAAGAGGAAGAGTTGGTTCCCCTACATTATTTATGGGTAGAACCATCCTACCTACCAATTCCCTAGGAAGGATGAGATCCATTGATACCTTGCACTACAAACTCCCCCCAAACAACCTGTTGTCTTAAGCCATCCTTAACAAATGGTTGCGACAAATCCATTCCTCTCACAAGGGGGCATGGTAGGTACCCCTTGATATGAGGGGTCATCCTTGAATTCTACTATCTACATGTGTGACTTGAAAGTTAATCTCCAAACTCAAGCTTACAATTACTACATGTTGGAACAAGGATTGAACGTAGAGGAAAATAGATCTGAGAGACAACGGTGGTGTCAAAAGAAACTGTAGCACTAAAGCACAAATTTCTCAATGAGAGAGAAAGAATATATTCTGAGATGATCTCACTATCTGAGATGATGATAGACCAATCACTAAGATCGTCTATAAATAGGTTTGTTCATGGACCACACTCAACAAAATCGGGTGAAGTCAATTGCACCTATCCATAAAATGTGAATCGAGAATCCATAATTGGACATGGTCAACTGAGGGTTTAGTCAGATATCGACCTAAACACTTGGTCGACCCAATCAATCCAACAAGGTGAGGTTACAAAGGAATTGCATGTTCCAACACCCCCCTGTAAACTCATCTTAAAGGAAAATAAATTTCACAACATTCCCCCTTGAATTTGTCTTGACCTCAAGATGATCACAATATGGTACAAAAACACTCCTAAGGAAGTATGATCACCATCACCATGGATCAAGGCCAAAGAGAAGCCATCCATTGAAAAATGGGTTGCAAAATCAACTGTCGAAACACGGTGTCAGTTGGTCAGTTGACTATACAACAAGATAACAGTAGCCAGTCGATTAGGAAACTAGACAAGAATGCACCAATATAATCAGTCTTTGTCAATCCAATAGTATCTCCCAAGAGAGACAGTCTCTACAACATGTACAATAATAAGAAGTACAACTCTCAATAACACTGTAAAACATGCTTTGGTCAGTCTCAACAATCCAGGTTGAGTCAAAAAGAAGTAATCGATTCAACTCACAACTCATTAGTTAGGTTACACATCAACAACATCAATTGCCCCACCCCCCCTTAAACACAACTGATGGGTTAAAGCATCATCAATAAATATTCATCGAAACACATGAGTTGATAGAAAAAAGATAGTCGAAACTCAACGACAAATGCATAGTCGAAACACCAGCATTCGACTGCTAACTTGGTCAAATCCCAGTCAACCAATATCCCGATCGAACTCTAGTCGTCTTTCAAGTTGGGTCAAACCCTGTGGTCGACCATTGCAAAGAATTAACAATTAATAGGAGTGTTGTATGCATGTACAACCAATGAAACACAATAGTAATAAATCTTCAAAGATCTGGTCAGATGCTCCCATGACCACTCATCAATCCAACCATATTATATCCTGGTATTTGGTATGGGTCCATGGTTCTATATTTCATGTCTCTTCTGCAAAGATCTAAAAGCATGAGTGCCACTCTTTCTATGGCGAGGATCATGATAAGACAAAAAAATATGTGTTGGATAATCAAGAGATATAGGCTCAGGGTTTAGTGTACTCTCAGGAGTATAACAACCCAATATATCACCAACAATGTCATAAACAACACTATTATTAGAATCTAGCATGTCGGGAACAATGACTTCATCAATCGGTTGAGCAGATTTCTCATCAATCTGAACTCCACCTGCAATGAACAAAACTTCCATGTTTGTAGCAAGGGCATGTGTAGTCAAGGAGGAAACAACAACATCATATCCAAGACCTGTTCTTTGTGGAAACATCCCAAGCATATTAGGAGCAAAAATACCCTATCCATTCTTCCCAATTCCTCCTCTGGGATATCCCATATTGTTGAGCAGTCGAGATCCTTTATCTATAGTGTGTTTTTCAAAGCTAGGAGAAACAACATAGTTATTAGTTTCAAAACATAATTTGACAACATATTTCTTACAAATAGAAGCAGGGGTGGAGAAGAAAAGAGTGAGCTTGGTAGATCAAAAACATCAACAATCTTCTCACAAATAGTTGGACTATCAACAATGGTGGAAGAATAAACAACATCAATCTTCTTCTCAGCAGTTGTCTCAACATTTTGTTCAACAGTCTACAGGATCTGAAGAGTCTCATCCTTTTCAGTCAGTTGCAACAATATGCCATCATAATCTTCCTTAAATGTTTGATACTTGTCAAATGATCGATTTTTATATTCTTGAATAGGAACAACTTCTTCATGAAGCTCATCAGTGGAGTCCTGCAAGTGGGAAACCTCATGAGTCAGTAGGGTATTTTCTTCCATCAACTGGATGACATTTGTGCTCATTTTTGTATGAGGAAGGGATTTCACATATTCTTCCAATTCTTCAAGAAGGTCAAACTTCTCCTCAAATTCATCTACAAGAGTTTGAAAAAATGCCAGTAGCAATGTTCCCCATGGAAACAACTCTTTTGGAGTGCTCATTCACAACAGTCTGGAACACATCTTCTATGTATTTCAACTGATTTTTCAGTCCCACATTTTCTATCTTCAAGGAAACATTTTCACAAGAGAGAACTTTCACCTCCTTCACAAGATCATCGAAAAGATCCTTTTTATCGTTAAATTCATCCACCAGATCTTGAAAAATGGTTTCCATGGCCTACTCTAGGCCAACTATTTTCCTTCACTTTTCATTAAACCACTGCAAAAGGATGGTTTGAAAGAGAGAAACCTCATCTTCTAGTTGGGTATGGGTTGTTTTCAATTTATTGGTTAGGTGTTGATTCTTAGTCTGCAACTGTGTAATGATATTATGCAAGGAACTGAATTCTATGCGAATTTAGTTGTGAGATTATTCCAAGGAGATGGCCTTATTCTCACAAATATCCTATAGTTTCTAAAGAATTAAAGCTTAATCTTCATCCAATATTCCCATCGTTGATAGAGGGAAAGATCCAAGAACAAATATCGAAAATCAATTAAGAAAAGAGGTCGAGGTCACCAATAAATAGTCAGTCTCTTACACATATAGAATTCTAGGCGATCAAATATGGTCGTCGAGGGGAAGAATCCACCAATACTTAGCATGCACCTCTATAAACGATTAGTCGATTGAATAACAAACTGGTCAAACTGGTATTGGTGGCTCCACGTTAATAACAAGAGCCACCCATACCAATTTGACACTGTTAAGTAACATAAGTTGAAAAAGTCACACCTGAGAGATAGTCAAATTGGTGGCGAAGAGGATCGATTAGATGGATTCTTCAATCGATTCGATACAAAGATGGTTGGGTGATGAAAGGCCAACATGCGAGGGTTTTGACCACAACCAAATTGGGGTTGGTCAATTCAGCCAATGATACCATTCGAGCTCACTTGTAATCAACTTTTCCATACCATACCTTGATTTCCACAAATACACCCTCCCAGGGAATCATACTTTCATCTAGTCGATGAGTAATAAAACCTTTCTCTAGCAGTTGGGTTGAGGTTGGATGTCAAATAGTTAACGGTCGAAGGGAGATCTAAGTCAACGTCAAGAGATATTCTCCATTCGACTCTAGATAAGTAGATGCACAAGTGAGGTCGACAACCTCCAATATTAAGTCGACCAAATCACATACAAAAAGAGGGTGGTGTGTAGTCAAGAAGAGATGAGGGAATTTGAGGGAAGTTGAGGGTGGTGTGAAAACAACGTGAGGGAAAAACTTAGTCAATTTGACTTCACACCAATTTAGGTATAATTCGTATAACCCAAAGGTTGAAACAAATTGACAATCATTTCATGGAATATCTAGGGCACATTTAAAAAACCACAAAGGAACTAAGCTCAAATATAAATTCAACCATATCGTGCAAAACCCTGGATCACAAACTTTAATACTTCCAATCATGACAAAAAGTAGGGTATCATGCCCAAAATAATCAAAGAAGCTTAATAGATATTAATCAGCTTCACCATTGTCTTAATCTTATCCGAGTGCATCTCTACAATCCTGAGATCAAATAACCAACTTCTCTAATACCATGTTGGAATAGGGATTGAACGCAGAGGGATAACTAATCCAAGAGACAATAGTTGTGTCAAAATGCACAATATCATTGAAGCATGAGTCATTCAATGAGATCGAGAGTAGATCTCCCGAGATGATATGCAATCTGAGATGATGATAGACCGATCACTAAGATCATCTATAAATAGGTTTGGTCATGGACCAAAATCAACAAACTCTGGTGAAGGTAGTTGCACCTATCCATAAAACGTGGATTGGGAATCCATAAGTGGACATGGTCAAATAAGGGTTTAGTCGACTATCAACCCAAATACTTGGTCAACCCAATCAATCTTACAAGGTGAGGTTACAAAGGAACTACATGTTCCAACACTACAATCCCGAGAGTAATCCTGCCACACATGAGCTTGCTAAATCCTCCTAGCCTGATGGCTCTTTCCATATCAAGAAGCCATCCTTTGAGATATTGCTTTCCACCCCAAAGGGTGTTATTCAATGCATCACACATAACCCAAATGAATTGGCTACCCACAACTACAACATTGTGGAAGACTTAGGAAGACACCATGTGTCGTGTCTTCTCTTGAATTCCTCCAAAGTTACTCTACAGAGTTGAAAGATTTGTTATCAACTATAGGGAGGGTTGATCCCTCAGATTTGAGACTCATTATTTTTTATTTAGACCAAGTCCATCATATGCTTTCCCACCAAATCACTTTCCTGATTAAAGTGAGAATATTGGAAAAAAATGTCCTTCGCACTATGGTTGATGAAGGAGCCTCAACTTGAATCATGTCCATTGCTTGTTGGAAAGCACTTGTCTCTCCAAATCTTGATACACCTAGTACCTTGTTGAAAGAATTCGATGGAAACATGATCCATCCTCATGCTATTATAACTACATTTCCCATTGCGTTAGGTGGTAAGATCATTTCTGTTGCCTTGGAGGTTGTCGACGCACTTCTTAAGTATAACCTGCTACTTGGGCATACTTGGTTCTATGAGATGATTGCAGTTGTCTCGTCCATATTTAGGGTATTACACTTTCCTCATCAGAGGAAAATAGTTACTATTGACCATCTTGTATTTTTTACTCGAGACCTTGGATCCAATGTGGGTTCAAATGTACCCTTTTCTAGCAGTTCCTAGAGACCTTAGATGAGTATCAATGCAGGTATTTTCAAAGACTCTTCATTGATGAAAAATTTCTCCTTTCTACCACCATCCCCTTCCTTGAACATTTCTCCCGTCCATATGATTTCTTCATGTACCAGTGGATTCCTCGGGTCTTTTGATCCTTGGGTGGGGCCTCGTCCTGAGGACGTTGAATCTTATGGATCATGTATACTTCTCAAAATGGTTGATATTTCCTCCCTGACGATCTCATCAACATTATTTTATTCTATTCATCCACTCCATCCTCATATGGAGTGTGATCAACCTACTCCACCCACATAGGTTGTTGATTCTTTGAGTTCACATGATTTCATATATAGCAAGTTACCTTTAGATAAGGCCATCCTAGATTTCATGGCTTCCCTAGTTGGGCCCAAGGATGAGATGATGCATCGATAATATTTTCCTAATTTGGAACCGATGAGAGTTAGCATGATGAGTCTTGATCCAAGACTAGGGGAATTTGCTGGGGAATCCAATGAAATTCCCAGTCTTCACCATTTTCAACCTTGGATTTATTTTTCGGAACTTGCCACCAAATTTTATACTCTTAGTTACCTCAAAGATCAATTTTTGTACCTCATTTGTGTCTTGATGAGACTCATCAAGGAGCTTCTATAGATATCAAAACTACTCACAATGAGTATCTTCATTCACAAAAATTTAATTCTATGTGGAGTGGCCTCGAGATGGTATGCCACACGATGCCAAAAATAGCTCATGAGTTTGTCAATGATGATAGGGATCCTTGGCTTGATCCTAGCAATGTGATCTACTTTGCATCAAGTGTCAATATGAATAGTGCCTTGTATATAGATGTGTGGTGTGAGTGCCTTTTGTTTTTGCATATATCGTATCCAAAAAATCCAAAAAAAATTGTTCTTTTGAGATTTCAATACTCATTTTAACCCCGAGTCTATTATTTCTGGATGTGTTTTACAAGACTTGATGATGTTTTGTTTGGGATTTTCTATGATGAAATCCATTGAACTTGAGGTACATGTATCAAACTGGAATATAGTGATAGGATTTCCCCTACGACACTATATTATATTATCCATTATGTTGTCACAATGCCTTAGGTTCGATCATGTTAGGTTGCAACATTAGCCATGCCATTTTTTCATGTTGTAAACTTGCACGATAATTCCCACCCTTTATGAGAACCCTAGTTAGCACCTTTATTTCCATTTGGTTCCCATGCTGTAATTTCTTGTAGGCCCAAAAGGCTTCCTCTAGTATCGCCATGACTCATAGTTGAACTTCATTCTTCTCTCTTCACCTATGTTCTAGCCATATTCTAAGGGTGTTCCTATCCCTGTTATGTTAATTTATGGTCATCTATGCATTTGCTACTCATGTCATGCTTCCCATTGCTGTGTTGATTTTTTCTTAATCCCTCTTATAGATATCACTATAACACTTGACCACTCGCCTCTTGCATTATTTGGCCTCTATTTGTGACCATTCACCCATGGAGAGAACCGATGCTAAGAGTCGACCTCACTTTCCAGTACCAATTTGCATTCATTTTTCTTAGGTCAGTTCCATTTGCTTGGAACATAGAAACATGCTATTAAGCCACTTGTTCTCTCAAGACAAGCTAACTTTTACCCCTTTTTCTTCCCCGTTAAACCATGAAAAAGGCACTAGATGATCTCACTTTTAACTCTTTTTCATGCTTGGTAAACCATGGAAAATACACCTTTAGAGTAAACTTTTACTCTTTTTCGGACTCGTAAAAAGACACAAAAAGGCATCTCACGAGTATACTTTTAACTCTTTTTCAGGATTGTAAAAAATGAATGAAAAAGATGCTAGTGAGCACACTTTTATCCCTCTTTCACAATTGTTAAACCATGGAGACACTAAAAAAAATCACAAAAAAAGAGGGTATTTTTTTACCATTGATCTATTCATGTAATGGAAGTGTTAGTCGTGTCACCTTTGAACATGGCACTTGTTTGAGTCAGTATCTTATAGTTGGTTTGTAGCTTGCCTAGGATCTGTACCATTATATGAGTAACATATATTGCTCCAGCTGGTTACTCTTCCAATCATTATGGAGAGTGCTTTAATGCCTCTTGTGTTGTTTCACTATATTAGTCACACTCTTGAGTCTTGTTTCCAAGTCATCATCATGTATTGTCATATGCTTAAGGGAAGTTAAGCTTGAGTCGACCATCTGTAGTTTTGTTGACCTTCTGATTCAGCCATCCCTATGTCAGTGGTACTTGGTGATTCTATATCTTCACATAATCCATCAGTGTATGTTTTGTGTCAATTGATGGGGGATACATTAACACCCTCCTTCGATGGATCTCTTCCTATAGACTTCAACACATTAACTAGGAGAGGGATCTAGAAACCAACTATTACCTTGGAACTTACAATCCTTAGTGGTTGCAGGCCTCCTCGCGATCGACAATGGGTTTATATCATTGACCCCTAAACGATTGATTCTACGGGTGTTCGACATCAGATCCATTATTCACACTCTCTAGCTTGTACTAGGTACTTTGGGGTCTATTTTCATCATTGGTGGATTCCCTCACGTCTGTTAATGGTATACCTCAATGAATGGTAATTATACATTTTCTACCATGCTTGACATCAACTCATTTATTTGCATGATGTAGAATCATACCATCATGGTTTGGGAAAAATAACTTAGGTTTTGGGTCCACTTCATTCTTTCATATCACGCCTCCCAAGTTGCGATGGAGTATATCACTATTGTATCAGTGCTTTGAAGACTACGAGGACACTCTTTTTGGTGCCTGATGTCTTCATGATGTATATTATGACATGGATCCACTATGTATTCTTTCATGGTCATGATATTACATTTCATTTCATGGATCCATAGTGTATTGTGTTGGTAGCCATTCTTTATCTCTCTTCTAAGCATGGGATGCCTACCTGGGGGATGATCTATATATGTCGACCTGATTTCTAATTGCAGGTACTCCTTGGCTTCTTGATCTCTTTTCTATATCCTCATGCTGCCTCACATTGGTAACTATTGTAGTAATGCATTTTGACCATTTGTTCCTTTCCCGACCTCACACATTAGAGGGCATATGTTACAATCTTATTTTCCACCCTAGAGTCTCATGGGAGACTTATTGATGATGACATGCTGAGACACACTCTTTTGACTTGGATTTCAGTCATTTACGAGAATGAGTATGACTAAAATTCTTGATAGAGTACTACTAGTCGCTAGATACATGACATTTCATCCATGATTGGTCTCTACTTGCAGTACTATTGGGTCATGATTGCCTCTAGAGCCTTATAGGGTTGGTGATTCATGAGGAGATCAATGCTAAATGAGTTGGGGATCTTGTGGAAGGAGCTTGGGAACTTTCAATCACTCAGAACTCATCCATGGGAAAGAGGGGGAAGAATCATTTATAAATTTACAATGCTATATTTTCACATGACCTTCTTTGCATTGTTGAATTCAATTGTAGAAGGTAGACCTGATCTCTCCTTGAGAAGATTAGGATAGATATAGACTAGATTTGAATTTTCTAACACTTGTAGGAGTTGTAGGTTGGTATTTGTTTGTTGCTTGTGTGAAGGAAATAGATTGCAGGAGTTGGAGCTAGGATATCAAAATCTGCATTATCCAGACGCACGAGGAAAACCTTCGATAAAAGGTAGTCCATCCTTCCCCTTAATGTAAAAGGAAATGAATTTAACAACTTTAGGGAAAACTATTTAGAAATATAGCTCCACTATCTATCTTGGATCAAGGGAAGATCCAAGGGAAGTCTATCTTATCTATAGGACAAATTTATCCATAACACTTGGAAGTCCTTTTATTTGAAAAATTTCTTATCAAACCATCTCTTAATGGTCTATTGATGAACATCAAATTTCTTCTTTTATTTTTATGTTTCTTCTTCAAGCTTAAGTAGGGTATTAACTCTCCTTTGTATGATTGGGAAATTCTTCCCATGTTAGGTTTGGGATATTTAGAGAGATGAAAATAATATATTTTTGGGAAGGATGACTTCTTTCCCATAAATCAAGAAGTAGGGAAATTTTCCCAGAGAGGCTTTTGGGATTACTCTGTCATCCCATAGAGCGTTGGGTAAAACATTGTGCTAGTTTATTTGATGGTCAACTATAGTTCATTTTAAGATACATATCAAGTTTTTATTGGTGGATTTAGCTACACTTTTCCTTGGGGGTAATAGTTAGATGCATATCATAAAATGATCCCTTTATCCAAAGAAAACTCAGTTAATTTTAAATAAGAAAAGTATGTAGCATTATCAAAGACATGAGTGGTTGGCACACTAAACCTAGTGATCAAATGTTTCTCTAGAAATATGATTACAACCTATTCATTTAAATTTGTTAGAGGTACAACCTTAGTCCATTATGTGAAGTAGTCTATTACAATCAAAATATACTGGTGTTGCTTGGAAGAATGTAGGTTGATCTCATCAATGACATCCAACCCTCATTTCTCAAAAGCTTCTATGATAGACACAAGTTGTAAAGGGACTACATGTTTCTTCTCTCATCTAACAAAATTTTGACATGTCTTGCATTTTCATATGTAAGTGTTGGATCCTTTGAAAACTATTGGCCAATAATAGCCAACCCTCAATATATTATGGGCTAAATTTTCACTGGAAAAGTGTCTTCTCATAGGTCCATCATGTGATTCAATCAGTACTTTATCAACGTCTTGCTTCTCAAGGAACCTAAGAAATAATCCACGGTAGTTCTTATAGAATAAGATGTCATTGATGAGATGGTACTAAAAATACCTAAGCCTTAGGGCCCTCTTCTCTCTAGAGTTTAGGTGACTAGTAGAAGCCCTGCACTACAAGTATTGCTTGAGATAATTGTATTAGGAATAAGTGTATGCAGGCACATAAAGAAATTCCTACATGTAGAGTGCAAGCTCATTTTCCTAGCCTTCTTCCGATAAATCAACTAGATCCGAATATTTTGATACTAAATTGCATATACCTTGACCTATGACACTAGTGGAAAGTTTGAACTGAAGGTGATATTCTTGGATGGAATTCATTCAATTTTCTCTTTGCTCACTAAATTCCTTTTGTATAAATAGTTATCTCACTTTTGGGTGAGTCACTATTAAGTTTGTGTGTTTTTTTAAGCTTTAGGGCATAAATTTTTTATCTACCTTGTAGGTAACAAACTATTCTTTATCACTTGTTGGGTAATTAAACTCATCCCCTTGTAGACTAGTACTCATGAATGAAATAAAAAACTCATTCCCTTGCTCATCTTTTTGGGAAAGCACTATTGCAAGGGAATGATCAGAATAAAATGTATACAATGAGAATTCCTTAACCAATTCTGGTCTATGTAATGTTGGAGTTGCTCCCGTGGAAACCTTCACTTTGTCAAAAAATTCCTTTTCAATAGGGGTCCATTTGAACTGGGCATCCTTCTTTATCATCTGTTGAAGAGGTTTCACTATTTCTGTGAAACCAACCATGAATCTTCATACAAAATTTATATTTTCAAAGAAAAATTACATGGAATTATTACTATTGGGCATAGGGACTTGCATGATAGTTTTCATTCTTTCAGGGTCTACATAAATCCCATCTTTTGGAATGGCGTTCCCAAGTAATTGTTGGCCCTCGACCAAGTTTTGAGGAAACCTTGGTCATATTTGGCCCACTTTTGGACTTCGACACATTGTTCGAAGAAGGAGTGCCCAGGAGGAGCTAAGATCATGGATCTCACTTATTTTATGGTCTACGTGGACCCAGTAAGGGGTCCTCTAGGGTTTTTGTAATAGTTTTATGGGATTTTGGCCCATGGGTTCTCCCATGTTTAGGCCTTATTGTAAGGGATTGTAAAAGTATAAATAAGTAAAAATGTATGGTAGAAGTAGAATTTTTTGAGAGCTAAGTACAAGTAGTTTAAGTAGATTTGTGCCAAGGAATGTATGTGTGTAAAGGCTTTGTTATCAATAGAGGGTTGACTCTGTGCCCTGACTTAGTTTTGGAAGGAGGATCTGGTGCTTAGTGCACAGATCTCTTATCTGGTGCAAAGCTGGACTCTGTGGCTTAGTGCACATGAGTAACTAAATGTAAGAGATTGAAGAATAATAAAGAGGTGAAGCAGTTGGTGGATGTAGCCCCACACTGGGGTAAACCACTTATATCTTGTGTCTTTGGTTTGCTTTGTGCCATGTTATTTATGTTATGAATCTGTTCAGTTCTTTGATTATTATGAATGATAGATAGATCTGTTGTTGCTTAAAGTGCATTACAGTAAATGAATGCTAGATCTAAATTATCGTGCTGAGTGCTAAGTGCTAAGTGGTTGAAGTTCTTAATATTTGTTGTTATTGTGCTATATCTATCTTAGATATGTTTTGCGATGTTCATTAGGTGAATAAACTAATGCATGCCACTTCCTAGCTTTATTAGAATACTTTGCGAAGTGTTATCATCACAGATCTGTGTCCCAGCTTGGTTAAAGACACATGCTTCTTGAAACCCCCCTGCTTCTACCTTGGTTGCTTTGCAGGTGTTTCCGAAAGGGATGGTATTCGGGGATTTGTTGGTGCGATGTTAAGCGTTGAACCCTGGGTCTACCCCTGTGCCAACAAATGGTTCCGTTGGTGGGACCTGAAACCGTGATTGCTGGGAATTGAAGTAAAGAAAAGAGAATCTCTATGCGTAGATCTTCTCCCAAAGTGTGTAGTACTTTACTTGACTTGCAAGGATTTTTTCTAATAAAGAAATCTGATCTTAACAAAAGAGGTAAGATCCTAAAAGAGGTAAAGCTTTGTGCTTTGACAAGAGAAAGATAAGTGAAAAATTTTGTTCCAAAAGCATGAATTTAAGTATTTTTAATAGGTTATGTCCTAGTCTGAAGGCTAGGGTGTAGTTGAAAGAAAAAATTGATTTGAGTAAATTTAATGAAAACTAAGAAAGATATGTTGTTCCTATGCATAGAATGAATTTTTGGACTAATAAGTGGATGCATGAACCTAGAAAGGATTTTTTCAGATTGCAGGTCCAACACTATGACCCTAGAGGAGATGCATAGTACATAAAAGGTTGGGGAACATATAAGAGAAAAAGAGGATTGACTTTGTGTTATAACTGCAGAAGACTGTGACATCTTGCTAAGGAATGTCCTAAGGTAGGTCCTATTTTTCTTTGTTGTAAGATTGTTGGTCATGAGGTTGAGGATTGTCCAAGGATGATTGATAAAGTTGAGAGGATGAACATAAGACAAGAAAACTATGAAGAAAGTCAAGAGATTAAGAGCATGTTAGAAATTTCTAAAGAGAAAAGGTCAGAGGAGGTTCATACTACGTTATTACAGTTGAAATAAACAATGGATGTTCATAAATATGTCAGTTTACCAGAAATCTTGAAAGAAATATAGTGCATAAGTACAAGAATAGAATACTTTGACATAGACTATGTCTTGGATGAGGAAACACAAGTAAATATTATGACAGAAGGAACTTGAGAAATTTTGGGAAAACCTACTATGGTACCTTCGTTGGGAAGGATAGGATTGTTTAAGGGAAAGATGATAACCCTATGTGGAAGAGTTACTACTGTACCTATTATTGTTCATGGAACATCGACCGAAGAGGAATTTGAAATCATTAAGTTTGTTGGGGACAACGCCCCTTTTCCACTTTTGTTAGGTAAGAATTGGATTGATAAGGATCAAATTAGAAGAAAAGTAGAGGAAGAAGCTATAGAAAGGAGAAAGAAAGAACTAAGGGATTTCATAGCTAGAAAAATAGATCGACTAATACAAGAACAAGAAGATAAGTTGAAGAAATAGAAAAAAGTAACAATGCAGGAGGGACAAAAGGAAAGACAATTGGCTATCAAAGTTGAAAGAATGAAAGAAGGCTTGAAGAACCTATTTATGTAAGAAATAAGTATAGCCACCCAGGAAGTGTTAATAAAATGGATATTAAATTTAGACCCTTTGAGGGCACATCAACTATTGGCCCTTGGGTATGGATTAAGAAACAAAGAGAAGAAAAAGGAAAAGAAAAGATGAAGTACGAACTGCATGGAAGGAACATTGACTGAGATTGGGTCAAAGTGGTCAAAGAAGAAGAAAAGAAGGAGCAAAGTAAGTGGAAGTATAGCCGTTGAACAAGGATATCGAGGATGAAATATCATCAAGGAAGATGGATCGTGGACAACTCAACAAGTGGAAGAAGATGTCAACGAGTGCTTTGGAGCACCTCGTGGGAAAGAAGGAAAGATAGGTTGGTGAAGCCCGGGAAGTACGTGTCAAGTTGACCTAGGGTTTTAAACACCTAGGGTTTTGGTATCTAGGGTTTTTACACCTAGACAGTTGTGATTGTAATGTATAAGTAAAGGTCTAGAGGACCTGGGAGGGGTTGTTCGTTGTTGTTTTTGTTCATTTTTGTCATTGTTGTTATTGTGGATGATCATTGTTGTTGATACTATTGTGTATTGTGCAAGAGAGAAGTGATGTGTGTGAGAGCATTATGTATTGTAAGATCTTCAGCTAGGTGCAAAGATCAACCCTGCAGCTAGGTGCGCAGGGAGGGGAGGGAGAGAAAGAGAAGAAGATTTGCAAGCTAAGAGCGCAAATAGAACTGTATGTTTTCACATAGTATATCAAGAAACGTAGTTCTGTGGACGTAGCCCTAGGTAGAGGGTGAACCACGTATATCTTGTTGTTTGGTGTGATTGATGTTGTGTTCTCTTTCTTTTTGTTCTATAGTTATTGCATCATTGTGTTAGATCTTATATATAATTTATGTAGTAGGTTTAATAGAGATAAAGAGTAACTAGATTGCTACATGTTGTGGCCTTGGATCCACTTTACATTTCCTCTGGTTGTAGACACTTGTTTCTTGCAACCCCCCTATTGCTGCTTTGGGTGAGACTGCATCTACTTCGCAGGTGTTGATGAAAGGGCCAATAGTTAGGGCTTGTTGGTGCGCTATTAGAGCTAAACCCTGGGTATGCCCCCGTGCCAACAAATGGTTCCGTTGTCGGGACCAGGATCTTCTTGAGGGAATGTCAAGTTGGTTTCCATTGAAGACAGAGATTCAAAAGTGGTAGAAGAACTAGAAAAGGACTTCATTGAGGCTCAGAATAAGAACCCTAATATTAGCACAGAGGATTGGTTAGGAAGGTATATATTTACTGATATACATGAGATTTTCTTTGGAGGAATTCATAAGGAGCTATACGAGTGGTTAGCCAGATTAGAATATACCCAGTTTGAGATCATATTTAGACCACCTGTGGTTTGGATGTCAGCGTTGATTATGAAGTTCAAGAGAGTTGATAATGTCATGTCAAGAGAAGTAGACCATTGGTTTGATAGCACCATTGGAGGGTACATTGTTGAGTTTTCTATTGACATAATAGATTCGTATAGCCAAGAAGAGAGATATTTATTTAAGGGACCTAGAGGAATTTTTTTACACTTTTTGAAGTTGAATATCAAGATGCTATTTCATGAGAAGAACATCTTGAACATACAGTAGTTGTTCATATCGAAATGATAATGTTAAAGAACTCAGACAACGACATCGACATAGAAGTTGGATAGATGCACAATGGGAGATCATTTAGATAAGTTCCTCTGGTGAACCTATTTAAGTAGGGTCACAAGCCACTGGCACAGGACAAAGGGTTCTACAGTGGAGAAGAGGAAGAGTTGTTGAACGAGGAACATTCAGAATCCACTAGGGTAGAGGAAGAACATAATGAATAACCTCGCCGAGAAGAATCATTAACATCAGGGACTGTGCCTGCTATCAAAGTAAGTACTATCACTCCTCCTGTTGTTTTAGCAACATTAAGTAACCAGAGTAACCTAAGTTATCAGAGCACTCAGAGAACTGGTACAAGTGGTTCAGTGCATACTCATTTAATAAATCTAGGAAGATATATGGAAGATGAGATGAAGTTACCCACCTTTAGGGGATATGGATCTGAAGATCTGGATCATCATTGGTTCTTATGAGAAGTTGTGTGGAGTATTAAGAATATCACTGATGAAACTGTTAAGAGAGCTCAATTTAGTACTACCCTAAGAGACCATGCACTGAGATGGTACATGAAATTTGTCCAAGGAGTTGCACAACCGAAACCGCTGAATGTCATTAAGACTGTGTTGATTGTTGAATTCAAGAAACCCAAGTCAGAGTCGCAGTGCATTACAAAGCTGAAAGAAATCAAGCAAAGAGTAGATGAACCTGTGTGGGAGTTTGATAAGAGGTTTAAGACCTTGACATGCCACTTGAGTTTTCAGATACCAGATGAACAGAATAAAGAATGGTTCATTGCTTCCCTCTTACCACACATCAGATTCCCTCTGATGCAATAGAAGATTTCTTCGTAGGATGAGGCATTGGAGATCGCTATGAAACTAGAACCAACCCCTATGGGAGAATCTAGCTCAGGTATGAGCAAAATTTTGAGTCAACTAACTAGTTTATCTTTGCAGGTCAAAGATATGAAGAAAGACAAGGGAAAAGGTAAAAGAGACGATATCGAGTGTATCAGATGCAAATCAGAAGGGCACGATAAGGAAAATTGTCCCCTATTTCATGAGTACTTGGCCTCTGGGGCTCCGAGTCCTTTGAAGCAGGTTACTCTACCCTGGTGCGAGGTATGTAGAAATAGGCATTGCCCTGGTGAATGCTACTACATGAAAAAATAAGTCTAGACACCTACAAACCTCTACTGCACATTTTGTGAATCTATGGGGCATGATGAGAAATATTGTAGGGCTTATGACCTCTTGAATGAAAGATCAAGAGACACATATCGAATTGAAGGAAAAGTACATCAGGAAGGAAATACTGCACAATTTAATTCTCCAGGAAGAGGTAACTTCAACCCTCATGGAAGATTCAGAGGAAGAGGATGAGGAGGAGGCATGGGTCAAGGTCAAGGTCATATCATTTGTTATAACTGTGCACAACAGGACATTTGGNAAGGAAATACTGCACAATTTAATTCTCCAGGAAGAGGTAACTTCAACCCTCATGGAAGATTCAGAGGAAGAGGATGAGGAGGAGGCATGGGTCAAGGTCAAGGTCATATCATTTGTTATAACTGTGCACAACAGGACATTTGGGAAGGGATTGTCAGCACCCTTGTACCACTTGCAGCTACTGCAACTCATTCGAACATGTTATTGAAGATTGCCCTGTGCTATTAGCCAAACTTCAAGAGAGACGAGGAGGAAACCAAAAAGTATAATTAATCTCAGCAGAACCTCACGGAGAGGATCCTAGAGTTGTTGTTATCACTAGAGGAGGCACCTCTATAGGAGAAGATAGGGTGACTCTAGAAAAGACTATAGAAGAATCAAGGGTCAGAAGAGCTGCAGAGAGGACTCAAGTGTTTGATCCGAGGGAAGAAAAATAGACATTTGAAGAGGCAAGAAAAGAATTTGGAAGAGATCAAGATTCTTCATCAAAGACACAACCAGAAGTGAGAGAATGTGGAATTCCTTTGGCATTTTATCAGTCTGCATCACCTGGAGAAGGAAAAGAAGTAAGCAAGCTTATGGAATTCTGATGTACTTGCATTAATCTAATTAAGGATGAAAGAGATATACATTGTTAAGCCCTAATATTGGCTCATTACCCATTAATTGGGCCATATTATATTAGTAATGTTATTTTATTTATATCAGCTTTAGGCCATTAGTTGTAATTATACCTCCTAGTCTCCTATATATACCAAGGAGACATTTTCATTTTGAATCATCTTGTACTTGAACATTTAAGTGGGGTAAAAGGATGTTGCCCCCTCGAAGAGGCTTATTATTTGAAATTATCTCTTTTTCAAGGCGTTGAGTACTTTTTCTGAGGTTTTTCTATGCTATATTGATATTTGGTTCTTAACATATGGAATCAGAGCTCAAGGTCTTGGGGTTTCGCTGCTACTTCTGAGACACCACGAAATTTTCACTGTAACTTTTTTTCTACAATGTTTCAGAAGGGACCGCTTGGAGGATATTTATTATATGGATCAAGGTACGTTGGGTTCAAAATTAAGCTCCTGAAGCCTTACACTTTCGAAGATACAACTTGTACAAGATAGGGTTCTGGAATCATCCTCAACTGAGTCATTGCATAATTTGCTCTATAAAAACTTTTATATAATGTTTCAGACCCTGAAATATAGAAGATATATATATATATATATTAGTAAGGTATCTGTGGTAAAAAGTTCCGCTTCTGGGTCATCTTACATTTGTAGATACACCCTGTGTAAGATAGGGTATATGACTAGTCCTATTGACTAGTCTCAAGAAGGTGTTCCAGGTAAAACAATCATAACTTCTTCCTAGAGTATCCAAATTGAGTGGGACTAGTTTCATTGGATCTTGGATAGTCTTTATTATTTCTGGTGTGAGTTTTAGAATTTTATATCAATTATTTTGTGCGGGGCACGCTATACAAGTGAGATCTCCTGGAAAGGACAAAAATCGGCAAGTTGTGGGAAGTTGATCCGCCAGATCTTTTAATGACTTATGGTTGAGTTTTAATTTTGCATGTGTTAATTAACCATTTGAGAAAACTTAGTAAAGAATGAGGAAAGAAGAGGAATTATGACAGCCATATACATATATGCAGATCTGAAATGAAATAATAGACATCAAACCATAACACGCAGATTGATAACGGAGTTCAGCACAACTTTGCCTACGTCTCCGAGCCTTTTCTCTGTGAGGGAGGCTTCTTTATTTCTGTTCAAAAGCTTAAAAGTACATCGCTGCAATTCCAAATGGCTACAAGACTAATCTGGTCATCTTCACTCAGATCTCTAGAACCATGCGAAGAAAACGACACGCAAAACGGACGTTCGGAGCTCCCAGAAATGGTCCGACAACGTCTCCTCCTCAACAGCGTCTCTGCCTCAAATTGGATTTGGCTTGGCTTCTCCTCAGCATAACTCTACTCTGAATGCCCCAAAATCTGCCCCCATGGCCTCAAACAAGCCTTAGTTATATAGTTGGGAAGGTAGTTGCCCATCTCCAACTTCCTCCAAGAAGTTAGGCTCCAAAACTACCCAATAACTCCCAAAAATGGTTAAAAACCATTAAAAATAGGTTAATTACATTTAAAACTCAAAAAGTGGTTATAAAACCCACTTTAAACTATAATATAGTTATAAATCGGGCTTTAGCCCCCCTTTGTTGGGCGCGCGCTCCTTTAAATGGTAATATGGGCTCATATGGCCTAGTGCTAGCCCCAAAGGGCTAAGCGTTGGCCCTAACCACCATTCAACGCTAAACTCCTGGTCACATTGGCATAACCATATAACCGTTTGGGCATAACTGTAACATAACTGTTTAACCGCGCGCCATATCCCTGTTTACATGGTCACATGTTATATCAAATATAAAACCGCAGGTTTAAACTTATGTTAACACAAAAATTCCGCGCGCCAACCGTAACACATACTATGGCCATATGGCAATGAATGGGACCACGGGTCGGGGCTAAGCCCGGCCTGACCCCCTATCCAATGGTTACAATTTTTGACTTTAAATATAATCAATCGCATATACATTTCAACGTACAATCGGTGGTCCAATGGCTCGACGTTACTTGCAAAGGCGCTAGGTCGAGGAGAGGTTCGGGGGTCGAACCCCGCGGACTCAACAAAATTTTTAATAACAACCATAAACCAAAACGGGGGTGCCACGTGGCAGCCCATGATTGGGCCACGTGGCACCTCTACATCCAACCGATGCATGCCATGTGTCAACCGATGATTCATCCACGTCAACCAACCAGAATATGTTGCGTGTCCATCGTTGATTCGCCCATGTCACTTGCCACTTCAGCCATGACGTACGACTCTGTCACCTACCATGTCATTCATGCAACGTCATCGTATGGTCGCCACGTCATATGCTGATGTCATCCGTGCCACGTGTCACCCTTCCAGTGGTGACACGTGTCACCTTCGGATTGGCCCAACTGTGCACCAAAAAAGTCCAAATCTGCCTGACACGTGTCATCACCTAGAGGTGCCACGTGTTGCTGTATGGACCTGCCACGTGTCTCTTGTACAGACTTTCCACGTCAGCGTATGGACTTTCCACGTCAGTGTCCGTACAGACTGTACAGTCAGCAATTTTTTGCCTGTTTGACTTTTCGGACAGAATGCGATATCTTCTCCATACGGACTCCGTTTGACAAAGTAAATATACCACCGGAATCAGGAAGATGAGATAGATGCAATGGTGTTGGTTTCATCAGATTATAAGAACTTTCATTTTTGAGCATTTTTCAAGCCCTGTCAGGCTTCTGAATCTGATTTCGGATCAGAAGTTACCGTAAATTCCACTTGGCACATCCAATTTTGATCAGAAATGTGGCATTGCAGAGAAGAAATATTAGAGAACTACATAAAAGAACGTTTCATACCCAGAAGGGCCGAAACTTGGGAGATACAACAGAAGAAATATTTTCTAGAAGAACCACCTCAAAATCAAGGTTCAAAAGTGATACTTGGCCAATATGCGACCAAAAAAGGGAACTTCTACACCAAATAAGCCTCCAGAAAATCCTACTTGGACTCTTGATGAAGGTGAAGAAATGCGTAGGGACATAAATGAACTACAAAAGAAGATGGATTCAATGGAAGCTAAGTTGGATACTAA
>ML801217.1:87334-107699 GCA_009831015.1 Picea engelmannii | reverse complement strand
TTGTACTTGAACATTTAAGTGGGGTAAAAGGAGGTTGCCCCCTCGAAGAGGCTTATTATCTGAAATTATCTCTTTTTCAAGGCGTTGAGTACTTTTTCTGAGGTTTTTCTATGCTATATTGATATTTGGTTCTTAACATACAAGAACTACAAAATTTGATCAGACATTATGAGATAGGTAGGATATCTCCTCTACTAAACAAATAAGTACATCAAGTATCCAAAAAGAGAAGAACAAATAAGGAACTACACCTTAATGCTTAGATTGGATATTATGACATAGATTATGTGGTCCTCGACTAAGGGCCAGAAGTCAATGTTATGACAAAGAAGACCTCGACACTGATGGAAAAACCTACATTGATCTATTCTGCTATCAAACTTAGGATGGCTAATCAGCAGGTAGTAAGACCCTTTGGAAGACTGGAGAATGTCCCTATGTACATCGACGGGGTAAGGACATTTGTGGATTTCGAGGTGATTGAGATAGTTGATGATAACTGTCCTTATCCTATGTTATTAAGAATTGATCGGGATTTCAATAATTCTACTATTTTCGACTTAATGAAAAGAAGAATGACATTTGAAGGTGATGGCCTCAGGTTTATTGCACCTCTGGAACCCGAAAGGTCGCAGATACACAAATCCCATAAGAGAGGAAGACCACACATATAAGCTAGAAAATATTTACAAATTGACAGCAAGACAACAACATTACATTAATCCTACAACAGATGGGAACTTAATCTGGCGAAGTGACAATGCATGCTCATCAGATTCAGAAGAACCACTAGAGAACTGGAAAAACAAGATGTACAAATTTTCTGCACAAAGGTGTGCTAGATTGACCAGGGAAGTTCGTTGGATTGAGCCAAAAGTAAGAAATATGCCCACATTTGATGGTTTAAATCATTTAGAAACACTCTTATCAGAATTTGAATAAATTGTACCAGTACAAAAGAGACTATTGGCACTGGATGAATATTTAAGAGCAACCCCATCAAGATGGTGGGGAACACATAAGAAGAACATCGCGAACTGGGTGCAATGTCACACGTTGATGACATTGCACTTTTTAGAACAAATTGAAGGGTGCGAAGTTAGATACATAGGTCAAAGTTGTCCAAAGAGACATGTGAAAAGTTGTGAGGAGGCCTGGAACAACATTCCTCAAGAGCAGTGGGTGCAGAAGTTCATTAACACTTTGGATACAACACCTATCAATTGGTATCTACAAGCAGAACTACACCTCACTACTGTAGATTGGCATGGTATGAATCAAAACTTCATAGCTACATTTTTATTTGAGAGTCAGTATCCCACAGTGGATCAAGCTTTACAAGTTGTAAGGAAAAAATTATTTGAGGAGGCACCTCACCTCCCTTTGGAGTAGGAAGAAATGAATGGACTGCATCGCTTCAGAAATTACAGGGTTGTTACAATATCAATGTTGATGAATACGATGATCCTAGAAATGTGAACATCGCAGAGACAGAAGGACAGAGAGATGTAGAAGGACCAGGAGTCGAACTACCTTTAATTGGAGAACCAATAAAAATCAAGAAAGTTAATATTGGAACAACGCAAGCACCTAAGCTCGCAAGCGTTGGAGATTATTGGGATGATGCCACTATTGACAAGATCATAGAACTACTACATGAGTACCAAGACTTGTTTCCAACCAATTTTACTGATATGAAGGGAATTAAAGGGCCCATAGGAGAGATGAAGATCCCCTTGAAACTAGATGCAAGGCTAGTCAAGTAGAGACCTTACAGACTGAATCCCAAATATAAGCACAAAGTCAAGATTGAATTAGACAGAATGTTGGAAGCAGGAATCATAGAACCTGTTGAAGAGTCGGAATGGATTATCCCTATGGTGGTCCAAGATAAGAAGACAAGAGAGATTAGAATCTTTGTAGACTTGAGGAAACTGAATGATGCATGTTTACATGATCCATTCCCTACACCGTTTACTGACGAAGTGTTGGATAATGTAGGAGGACACGAGGTATATTCCTTTACAGATGGATTTTCAGGTTATCACCAGATCAAGATTGCTAAAGAAGATCGCCATAAGACCACATTTGCAGCATAATGGGGATCCTACCAGTACATAGTGATGCCTTTTGGACTAAAGAATGCACCATCCATCTTTTCTAGGGTGGTGGTCGAAGCATTCAAGGACTTCTTACATAAACTTCTGGAAGCATATTTTGATGATTGGACTGTTTTTAGCTTATTGCAAAATCATATTGAGGGTTTCCCAGGATATATATTGTGTTTTTTGATTGTTTATCTTTTAGTGATCCTATTACATGAAATTGTTAATGAATGTTAAAGAAGATAATTTTAACTTCTAAAATTAGAACATGATGACCCTTCAACGAGACCCCCAGTAGCAACCATTTCACTGAGGGTGCCAACTTACTAGGAAACCATGGCACTCACCAAGGTGAAATAGGGAAAAAAGCATAATTTCCAAGAAAATGTTTTCAAAATCAATAAATTATCCTTTACAACATGTTCAAATGCTTCAAATATTAAAGTGACACTTACCATGATGTTGAACTTGTTACATCATGAAGCAATACATGTTGTCCTTTCTGGGACAAGTTGGGTGTGGTGGATGTTGTTGTCATCGATCAGATGGTGATGTGTGGTATGATAGGGACCCCTTCCTACTCATTTTCCTCACGGTACTCCATGTATGCAACCTGAAGGCCTCGAGACATCATCTCCTTAATTATCCCTAGAAATGGGGGATAATAGTGTCATAATATCGAGTTCAATATGGGGGACATTTTTTTGGATAGTCCCATGATTTCCATCCAAATGTGTGGTGTTGATGTTGTATTAGGGGTGCAATTGTTACAATCATTGGGAACAATGGCCCTTGAAAATTAGTGGCCCTTGATTTTCAATATCTCTTCATAATATTTTCCTCACAAGGAAAATAAATTGAGCTTAGAGGTATCCAAGGGAAACCCTCGAAGGTGATAAGCTCTAATAAAATGAAACATTAGTAAAAAAGGGACGCCATGGTGTAATTACACAATTGTGCTCACTAGATGTTCAAACATATATATCCTTTACTCCAATGGATCTCCAAATAGTTATCAACAACCATTCTAAGGTATTTGGAGAGATGCCCAAGGTTCTTCCACCTGATCGAGATCATGACCATGCTATTCATTTGCAAGTAAGAAGTGAACCACCTAACATTAGGCCTTAAAAGTATCCAAATTCACCAAAGAGTGAGATTGAGCGTATGATCCAAGAAATGTTAGAGATGGACATCATTTAACCTAGTCAAAGTTCTTTCTCTTCACCAATAACAATGGTTACAAAGAAGGATAGTTCATGGCATATGTGTCTAGATTATAGAAAACTCAACAAAATGACCATCAAAGATAGGTTTCATATTCCATCATTGATGAATTATTAGATAATGTGATAATGTGATGAAGTACATAAAGATATGCCAGGACATTTTGAAGAGGTTATGAATTTGGATGTTATGATACATGCATTTTAATTGATATTATAACTAATGATGCATGTTGTCTATAGAAAGGAATTGGAACTGTTGAGGAAGACAGTTACCAATGATGGGAAACCTCAAGTAGAGGATGACCATGGGGAGGCTGCGGTCGAAATATTGTTGACAAGACTATAAGAATCCCCCTAAAAGCACTGCTGATGAGGTAAAAATAAGAAAGAGGGTGCTAGCAACCAAGAATAGGTATGAAAAGATTGGGTAAGAATCCTTTCTGAAATATTTTATTGTCTAATGTTAAGAATGAAATTTTAAAAGGGCAGTTGTATGCCATGGATACCCAAGTAGGATATGATTCATAAGGGAGAACCCGAGTGATGGAGGTGTGAACCTATGGCAGTGAAGACTAATTGTATGATGCAATAACATTTGAACCAAATGATCTCTGTTGACAAAAAAAAAAAGGTGGTCAAAAACCTTTACTAAGAAATCGTAGAAATCCCTTCGATCAACTACAGATCAAGATCATGAATATCATGAAAGAAAACCCTGATCGAATCAGGTTAATCGAGAACCTAACAGAGGAGATGAACGTGATCCATTCATCATAAGGAAACCGATCTCATTCATCATATCGATTTCAAGATCCGCAGGAGTTAACGGATCAAACATCGGTCGTTCGATAAGATTGACAACCCACATTCATTGCGAGGATTGAATAGGCACACAAGTTAACAATGGAGTCTGTGCCTATAATTTAAATTCAATATAGTTTTTTTTTTAGTTTGGGGTCCAATCGTAGATCAGACGACCCACATCTATTGCAGAGATTGAAAGGAGAACTAAACCATGGACTAGTTGAGATTCCACAATCCCTTGCAGCCATTGGATCTGGGGGAAGATGGATCTTCACTGTCGATTTGTGAACAAGGGGTTTATCTAAGATCATAGCACCCGAACATGGGAGTTTAAAAGCTAGCGCTTGAAAAGAATAGAGCTGAGGTCACAACTCTCGATTGCATGGAAATAAAAATGGAGTCCTCTAGGCCAGTCAAGGAAGGTAGAGTTTAGTACTCTACATTATACTATGGTCATGGGGATTGGCTCTATGGGAATAAAGGTGCTCATCGTTAGCACATTTTATGGAATGCATTGAGGGAATGAATGTTGCATAAGAGGGCAGACAATGGAATTTTCAGTAAGGAAGGAGGAACTTCCAATGTTTTACTTACATTATGTAAACATGGAAGCAAAACAAATTGGGTGGCCATAAGTGTTGGCACCCTGGTTATTAATGAAGGAAGAATGCTTAAAGGAATTCATGTGAAACTTTTGAGTTTCATGTGTACTGATTTGGGATCATGATCGGCCTATAGTAGGAAGCATGGTCCTGATGTAAGAGTGAATGAGAATGAATAAGCCATGTGGTGAAGAGGTTGGTTAAATTCCAACACACCATGGCAAAGAACCTGTATTAAAGTGTGAAAAACTTGAAATCAATGCAAGAGTGCATTGGGTATGAATGTGACCGTGAATTTTGGCACATTTGTTAAATCCTTTAAAATTTTGAATTACATTTTGAAAGGTTTGGTATGTTGAAATGAGGCATAGGAAAGGAATGGTATTCCCTTTTCATGTTTATATAGATGTGATGAACTACTAGTATGCATGGTTTTGAATATATATATATATACATGGATGCATGAGAGACTAATAGTTTGTTTGGCTATGGAAAGAATGAATTGCAGGAAGTAAAGGGGCATGGATATGGCAGTGATGTTAGCCCATAAAGAAGACCAATTGCCTACTGAGCCAAAGTGGAAGGAATGGTATTTTCCTTTTTGAGAAAGTGAATTTGATTGTTTGTATGCACAACCCTGAAATTTTTTGTGACAACGTTATAAAGATATAACAAAATACATGTGCATGGGAAAATAACAATTTGTTTGGCTGATTGAAGTTGAAAGTGAAGGAAGTAAATGGGTCTTGGATATGGTAACGTTGTGAGCCCATAAGGAAGACCAATTACCTGCTGAGTCAAACCGTTATGGGAAGGAATGTCCCATAATTATGAATCTGGTTTCTGTGTAGAACAAATATGAAAACAAAATGTGGAATTTGGAAATTTTGTGGATGCCATATTTACAAGAAAATTTTGAATTTAAAATTTATAATGATGTCTCATGAATTTATGTATACCTCTGATACAGGTGAGAAGGAGAATAACCTTCATCCCTATCTATTACGATGCTGGGAGAATGAGAGTAAGATTCGTCCCTATTTATTATTGTGCTGAGAGAAGGAGAGTAACCTTCATCCCTAACTTTCGTTAAACCGAAAGAAAAGATCTGTCCAGAAAGGATAGATGATGAAAAAAAACAAAAAACAAAATGGCTACTACTGAGCCATGAGAACCCGTGGTAAGCCATGATCGCGTAGAATATATTGTGTTGAGCTAACTCAAGATGGAGGGATGCCTCGATAGAGAAAGTCTGAGGGATGCCTTGACTGTAAGGCTCGATAATGTCTCTGGAATTATTCTTGTGTGAGAAAACCTTGGAAAGGTAAGATGGATCACCCGAGGAACTGTATAGTAGTGAAGGGGATGCCTAGGCCTGGGCCTAGAGGGTGAGTGACCGGAAGGAAGATGATACCATGATAGTTCTTGTAAAATATTGGGATCATGCACACGATGAGTAGTTCTTCTTGTGCGAGAAAACCTTGGCAAGGAAATATGGATCACCCGAGGAACTGTATAGCAATGAAGGGGATGCCTGATCCTGGGTCTGGAGGGTGAGTGACCGAAAGGAAGAGAAGACCTTGATAGTTATTATAAAATAATGGGATCATACACACAATGGGTATGACAAGGAAAAATAGTGAGCCTGGATAACAAGACAACCATGTGGATACAAATCCACAAACTGCACTGATTATACAATGTTATCACATGAGACTATACAAATCCTAATTTTGTTTATACAATGTTATCAATGCTATACAAATCCTAATTTTTTTTATACAATGTTATCACATGAGACTATGATTAATGTGCTTGTTGTCCCGGAATTTATGAAAGTAGGTGACAAATATTAAGGGTCCGAAAAAGGACCTGACCGAGAAAGAAGGATCAAGATTTCTGAAACAACTGAATGAGAAAGGTATGACAGATGTTTTTGAGAAAGAACACTGAGGAAAATGTTCCTTTAAGGGGGAGGGAATTGTAACACCTGGTTTCCCCCAACTTGTAATTAATCATAAAATAGAATTACCATGTTGTGGCATGGGAACGATGTAAATGTATTATTGCTTGAGTTGCCAATAACTGACTGTGGGGGTGAAGCCTTGAAAGTACTGGCCATGATATCACTAGAGGAAGAATGTGAAAATGATACGAGAGGGTTCATTATACCAAATAATCCCAAATTTCCCTTAATGAGGATGACAAACCTCCTTCGGATCCCAAGGAGAGAAATTAGTTAATGAAGAAAGGAACATTGTTTGAATTATCAACCACCCCCATGAATGGAAGCACAGTCGAGCTGTTGAATGTCAGCCTGAAGTACCATAGAGACCTGCAGAACTGATCTTCCTTCTAATAGAAGGAACGTGATAGGTCGAGAACCTTACAAAAAGAAGGAAGGTAAGATAGATACACATGGACAACCAGAGAAGAGACACCAGATGAGAGCACAAGATCATAAGGGAGATGTGCGGAGATCTCCAGGGGTTAATGAATAGAAGGCCACAAGCCTGATGCTGAGGGTGCATCTGATAAACCTCACTGAGGCCATAACAGAGAGAAATCTCTGAAATTTGTAGAGAATAGAACCCGAGCAGAAGATGAATAGAGAAATAATCCTTGAGAACCGCGAGAGTTCCCTGGTGATATCATGGCTTGGCATGGGGGTGGCCAGAGTGCTAAGAATGAATATATCTGAGCCTAATGTATAGCAGTGAAGGGGATGCCTAAGCTTGGGCCAGGAAGGTGAATGACCGCAAGGAAGAGGATACCATGATATTTCTTGTAAATTATTGGGATCATGCACACAATGAGGAATTCTTCCTGTGCAAGAAAACCTTGGCAAGGAAAGATGGATCACCTGAGGGACTGTATAACAGTGAAGGGATGCCTGATCCTAGGCCCGGAGGGTGAGTGACCACAAGGAAGAGGACACCTTGATAGTTCTTGTAAACTAATGGGATCATACACACAATGGGTATGACAAGGAAAAATGGTGAGCCTAGATAACAAGACAACCATGTGGATACAAATCCACAAACTGCACTGATAATTATTGTGTTAAGATTATAAAATTGTTCCTAGAATTTTTTATGCAATGTTATCACATGAGACTATGATTAATGCGCTTGTTGTCCCAGAATTTATGAAAGAAGGTGACAAATATTAAGGGTCCGAAAATGGACCTGACCGAGAAAGAAGGATCAAGATTTCTGAAACAGCTGAATGAGAAAGGCATGACAGGTGTTTTTGAGAAAGAACACCAAGGACGATGTTCCTTTAAGGGGGAGGGAATTGTAACACCCTGTTTACCCCAGCTTGTAATTAATCATAAAATAGGATTACCATGTTGTGGCATGGGAACATTGTAAATTTGTTATTGTTTGAGTTGCCAGTAACTAACTGTGGGGGTGAAGCCTTGAAAGTACTGGCCATGATATCACTAGAGGAAGAATGTGAAAACTATACGAGAGGGTTCATTATACCAATTAACCCCAAATTTCCCTTGATGAGGATGACAAACCTCTTTCGAATCCCAAGGAGAGAAATCCGTTAATGAAGAAAGGACCATTGGTTGAATTATCAACCACCCCCATTAATGGAAGCATGGTCGAGCTATCGAATGTCAGCCCGAAGAACCATAGATACTTGTAGACCTAAGATTCCTTTTGACAAAAGGAATGTGATAGATCAGGAACCTTCCAAAAACAAGGAAGGTAAGATAGATACACACGGACAACCAGAGAAGAGACACCGGACGAGAGCACAAGCTCATAAGGGAGATGCACGAAGCTCTCTAGGGGTTAATGAATATAAGGCCATGAGACTGATGCTGAGGGAGCATATGATAAACCTTTTCAAGCCCATAATAGAGAGAAATATCTTAAAGTTGTAGAGAACAAAACTTGAGCAGAAGCTGAACAGAGAAAGGATCCTTGAGAACTGCGAGAGTTCCCTGGTGATATCATGGCTTGGCACAATGATCTAGATTTTATGAGTAGAAAAAAATGACTACAGACTATTATCAGGTTCTTAACACAAAATAACAGAGATATAGTAAAACTGGTTTTCTATTCAATAAGGAAATAAGATGAAACTATAAAATGCAGCAGAAACAAGCTTGTTGGAATCGTGGCGGCTTATCTCTGAGAAGAGATGTGACGGTTGCACTCATTCGCAAGAAGATGATTACAATGAGGATATGAAGGCCTTTTTTACGATAAAAAGGAATTCCAAAAACCCTAGACATCCAAAAACATAACCCTAGGAGATGAAGCGCCAAAAGTCATGTGGGCCCCGTCTGGGTAAGTTAGTACACCAACTTCCCGGGGTCGTAACTTTTGCATACGATCTTTGTTTTAGGTGTATGATAGCCTGTTGGAAAGGTATTGTTGAGGATATTCATTTTGGGGGATTAATAATGCATTAGACTATAATTGAAAATCTCTATCCCGAAAAAACTTCATTTAGGCCCTCAAAATGGCCCCAGAAGTAAAAACTGCTAAAAATAGTAAATTGCCAAAATTGCCAGAAAACTATTTTGAGCTAGTTGGAAAAGGTGGGTGGCCACCGATATCCGCCTGGATCTATCCTCACTCCTTAGGAAGAAATGGTCTCCATTGCATTGAGTTCCCCCATCAGATGAGGAAATTTCTGCTGAATTTGGCCCCGGGTGAGCCACTTGCCTTGGTGCAGGAGCTGCCCTACTTTGATGACTTGATAAAGCTGGATCATTTGTTGTCGAGTGCCCTTGATTTGTGTGTCCAAAATATGATCATTGGATTCCTATTGTATGTAGTCGAGGTTGATCTATGTTGGTGTCAATTGTTCTGCTACGTATGAGGTGTCCAATAATGGTGGGAAATAAGGGCGAAGGAGATCCATGTTGAACACTAGGTGCAAGCCAATGAAAGGAAGAATGTTGATCTCAAAAGCATTATCCCCCACAGCCTTGGTGATGGTGTATGGCCCATAACAAAGTGGGAGAATATTTAGATGGGTTTTTTAAAGGCATTCTTTCTACAAGTGCAACCAAACTTTGTCACCCACCTGAAACTTATGTGGCACCCGATGTTGATCATGGTGTTGCTTCTACTTGGCATTGGAATTCTGTAGGATATCCTGAACTTGTTGGCGGATGTGACAGATCCTCTCAATGAACTAGGTGGCTTTGTCAACTTCAGTTGGAGCAGGATATGAGTCGGTCAAGGTGACCGCAAGGGGAAGTGAAACATCTATGGGACCCAATGGTTGGAATCCCAACCCCACCTGAAAGAGGATGTGGCCGATTGATCTATACAGGGATCAATTCTAGTTTCTTTTGGACATAGGGAAGGATCTCATCCCATGTTCGAGGGTTCTTTGAATTATACATGTGAAGGATATGCACAATCATTCGATTTATGACCTTATTTTTTCCATCTGTCTGGGGGTGGAAGGTCGTAGATTTGGTGAGCTTGGTGTCCAGTAGTGACCAGAGGATCGACCAAAATGTGATGAGAAATTGATTATCCCAATCTGATACAATGAATTGTGGGATTCCAAAATGTACCCAAACTCATTCAAAGAAGATCTTGGCAGTGGCCTCTGCTGTGATGTTCTTCTTACAGGAAACTAGGACCACCATCTTATAAAAGTGATCAACAACCACAAAAACGCAGTCATTTCCCCGCTTGGTGGACAGGAGGATGGACATGTAGTCCATTGAGATGGATTACCATGGACTTTTAGGAGTAGGAAGAGGGTTGTACAGGCCCTGTTTCTTAGTGGCCGGTTTGGCAATAACGTAGGCAGTGCAGGACCAAATATACTTGTTGACCTCTTATCGAAGTTTTGGCCAGTAGAAATGTTTCTGTAGCATCGCCACTATTTGTTCGAAGACGAAGTGTCCTGCCACCTGACTGTAGTGGTATTCCTAGATCATCTTCACTCGCTCGCTTGATGGAACACAGATATGGCCCAGACGACACAACAACCCACAGTGAAGATGGAAATTATCGACAATTGCATTTGCACCCAACATTTGGTAGGTGGTCGAAAATTTCGGGTCTGTCTCATAAAGTTGGGGCCATCCATATGTCTCATGGCCACAGGAGTCTAGCATTGTGGTGAGTGCCATGACTAGAGATCTGCTGAGGTAATCAACGACGTGATTGGTGCTTCTTGTTTTATAATTGATGTTGAGGTGGAATTGATGCAAGTATGTGGACCAATTTTGATGGCGATCATTCTGCAATTTTCCTTGTGTCTGCATGAACTACAATGGCTTATGATCAATGTGTATGGCTGTCTCCTTCCCAAGAATGTAATGTCTCCTCTAGCGACAGGATTTCACAATGGATTACATTTCTTTGTCGTAAGTAGGGTACTTACGGACAACATCTGATAGTGTCTCACTATGATAGGCCATGGGGTGGTTGTGCTGAGTGAGAATAACGCCCTCTACATAGTTTGAAGAATTTGTCTTGATATCAAAGGGCTTATGCAGGTTTGGTAGTGAAAGTACTGGGGCTGAGCACAAGCGTTACTTCAAATCGTCAAACGCTTGTTGTTGAGACCAGCCCCACACAAATGTTTCCTTACCACCATCCCTTGTTATTTGGATGAGGGCCCATGCAATATGGGAGAATCCCAACAAAAACCTATGGTAGAAATTGGCAATGCCCAAGAAGCTCTGAAGCTCAGTGAGTGTGGTTGGGGCTAGTTAATCACAAATGAATTGGATCTTGGCTGGATCCACATGTACACCATGCTGACTAATTATATAGCCCAGGTAATGGACCTTGTCCATGTCAAAGGAGCATTTTTCCAAGTTGGCATATAGCTTGTGTTGTTGCAGGGTGTGCAAAACCTATTGAATATGATGCAAGTGTTCAACCCAAGTCTTGTTGTAAATGAGAATGTCATCCATATACACCACTACAAAATTATTGGTGAATGGTCATAGGATAACATCCATCATCACCATGAAAGTGGTTGGAGCATTTGTCAAACCAAAGGGCATGAACAACCATTCAAAAAGGCCTTCCTTTGACTTGAAGGTGGTTTTCCATACATCTATATGTTTTATAGGGACCTGGTGGTAGCCAGACTTCATATCAATATTACTGAAGTATTTGGCCCCCGTGATTTGATAAAGGAGGTCATCGATTCAGGGAATCAGGTACCTATTTCTAACTGTGATTTTATTCAGAGCCTGGTAATCAATGCAGAGTCACAAGGTTCCATCTTTTTTCTGTACCAACATGATTGGGCTCCTGCAAGGTTATGAGCTGGGATGGATGTGCCCCTTTTGGAGCAGTTCTTGAATCTGTCACTTGAAATCATAGAAATCATAAAAAGGGGTCAAAACCCTTAACTAAGAAATCGTAGAAATATCTTCTATCAACTACAGATTGAGATCGTAAAGATTGCGAAAGAAAATCTTGATCGAATCAGGTTAATCGAGAACCTGACAGAGGAGATGAACACGAGTCATTCATCGTAAGGAAACCAATCTCAGTCATCATATCGATTTCAAGATCCACTAGAGTTAACAGATAAAACTCCATTCGTTCGATAAGATCGACGACCCACATTCATTGCGGGGATTGAATAGGCACACAAGTTAACGATGGAGTTTGTTCTTGTAATTTAAATTCAATACAATTTTTTTTTTTGAGATTGGGGTATGATCATAGATCAAATGACCCACATCTATTGTGGAGATCGAAAGGAGAACTAAACTGTAGACTAGTTGAGATTCTGCAATCCGTTGCAACCATTGGATCTGGGGGAAGACAGATCTTCACCGTCGATTTGTGGACAAGATGTTTAGCCAGGATCATAACACCTAGACATGGGAGTTGAAAAGGTAGTTCTTGAAAATAATAGAGCTGAGGTCACAACTCTCGATCGCATGGAAAGAAAAATCGATTCCTCCAGGCCAGTCAAGGAAGGTAGAGTTTAGCACTCTACATTAGACTATGGTCGCGTGGAATGGCTCTATGGGAATAAAGGTTCTCGTCGTTAGCATGTTTCATGGATGCATTAAGGGAATGCATGTTGCATAAGAGGGAAGACAATGGAATTTTCAATAAGGAAGGAGGACCTTCCAATATTTTACTTACATTATGTAAGTGTGGAAGGAAAACAAATTGGGTGGCCATAAGTGTTGGCACCCTGGTTATTAATGAAGGAAGAATGCTTAAAGGCATTCATGTGAAAATTTTGATTTTCATGTGTACTGATTTGGGATCATGATCAGCCTATAGAAGGAAGCATGGTCTTGCTGTAAGAGTGAATGAAAATGAATAATCCATGTGGTGAAGAGGTTGGTTAAATTCCAACACACCTGGCCAAGAACCTGCCATAAAGTGTAACAAACTTGAAATCAATGCAAGAGTGCATTGGGTATGAATGTGGCCGTGAATAATGGCACATTTGTTAAATCCTTTAAAATGTTGAATTACATTTTGAAAGGTTTGGCATGTTGAAATGAGGCATAGGAAAGGAATGGGATTCACTTTTCATGTTTATACATATGTGACGAACTGTTAGTATGCATGGTTTGAATATATATATATATATATATATACATGGATGAATGAGAGACTAATATTTTGTTTGTCTATGGAAAGAATGAAGCATGGATATGGCAATGATGTAAGCCTGTATAGAAGACTAATTGCCTGCTGAGCTAAAATGCAAGGAATGGTATTTTCCTTTTTGAGAAAGTGAATTTGATTGTTGGTATGCACAACTCTGAAATTGTTTGTGATGACTTTATAAATATATAAAAAAATATATCTGCATGGGAAACTAACAATTTGTTTGGCTAATTGAAGTTGAAAGTATAGGAAGTAAAGGGGTCTTGGATATTGCAACATTTTGAGCCCATAAGGAAGACCAATTACCTGCTGAGTCAAATCGCTATGGGAAGGAAAGTCCCATAATCATGAATCTGGTTCATGTGCAGAATAAATATGAAAACAAAATGTGGAATTTGGAAAATCTGTGGATGACATATTTACAATAAAATTTTGAATTTAAAATTTATAATGATGTCTCATGAATTTCTATATACCTCTGATACATGTGAGAAGGAGAGTAAACTTCATCCCTATATATTATGATGCCAGGAGAAGGAGAGTAACCTTCATCCCTATCTATTACTGTGCCAGGAGAAGGAGAGTAACCTTCATCCCTAACTTTCGCTAAGGCAGAAGAAAAAATCTGTCAAGAAAGGACAGATGATGAAAAAAAAATGGCTACTACTCAGCCATGAGGACCCATGGTAAGCCATGATCACCTAGAATAATTTGTGTTGAGATAATACAAGCTGGAGGGATTCCTTGACAGATAAATTCTGAGGGATGCCTCAACTGTAAAGCTTGATAAAGTCTCTGGAATTATTCTTGTGCGAAAAAACCTTAGCAAGGAAAGATGGATCACCCAAGGAACTGTATAGCAGTGAAGGGGGTACCTGAGCCTGGGCCTGGAGGGTGAGTGACCGCAAAGAAGAGGATACCATGATAGTTCTTGTAAACTATTGGGATCATGCACATGATGAGTAGTTCTTCCTGTGTGAGAAAATCTTAGCAAGGAAAGATGGATCACCCGAGGGACTGTATAGCAGTGAAGGGGATGCCTGATCCTTGGATTGGAGGGTGAGTGACCGCAAGGAAGAGGATACCTTGATATTTATTGTAAACTAATGGGATCATACACACAATGGGTGTGAAAAGGAAAAACAGTGAGCCTGGATAACAAGACAACTATGTGGATACAAATCCACAAACTGCACTGATAATTATTGTGTTAAGATTAGAAAACTGTTCCTAGAAATTTTTATACAATGTTATCACATGAGACTATGATTAATGCACTTGTTGTCCTAGAATTTATGAAAGCAGGTGACAAAGATTAAGGGTCCGAAAAAGGACCTAACCGATAAAGAAGGATCAATATTTCTGAAACAGCTGAATGAGAAAGGCATGACATGTGTTTTTGAGAAAGAACATCGAGGATGGTGTTCCTTTAAGGGGGCGAGAATTGTAAAACCCTATTTCCTCGAGCTTGTAATTAATCATAAAATAGGATTACCATGTTGTGGCATGGGAACAATGTAAATGTATTATTGTTTGAGTTTCCAATACCTGACTGTGGGGGTGAAGCCTTGAAAGTATTGTCCATGATTTCACTAGAGGAAGAATGTGAAAACTATACGAGAGGGTTCATTATACCAAATAACCCCAAATTTCTCTTGATGAGGATGAAAAACCTGCTTCGGATCCCAAGGAGATAAATCGGTTAATGAAGAAAGGTCCATTGGTTGAATTATCAACCACCCCCATGAATGGAAGCATGGTCGAGCTATTGAAGGTTAGCCTGAAGTAACACAAAGACCTGTAGACCTGAGATTCCTTCTGACAGAAGGAACATGATAGGTCGATAACCTTTGTTAAAGAAGGAAGGTAAGATATATACACACAGAAAATCATAGAAGAGATACCGGACGAGAGCGCAAGATCGTAAGGGAGATGCACAGAGCTCTCCAAGGGTTAATGAATAGAAGTTCGTGAGCGTGATGCTGAGGGAGAATCTAATAAACCTTCCTGAGGCCATAACAGAGAGAAATCTCTGTAAGTTGCAGAGAATAGAACCCGAGCAGAAGATGAACAAAGAAAGAATCCTTGAGAACTGCGAGAGTTCCTTGGTGATATCATGGCTTGGCAGAGGGGTGGAAAGAGTGCTAAGAATGAATGCATCTGAGCCTATAGTAGGGTGAAAGGACAAACACCCACAATCAGTTAGTTGGATACCACCTGTAATAAATACTTAATCGCATATCTTGTGTATTTAAGTGGTACTGTGAGTTAAAGTTGGATATACTATGAATGTTGCAGGGATGGTTATGTTTTCTTAATTATTTATACCATATTTCCTTCTTTGTATCTGCCTGAATGTGAAATTAGGCAAGTAGGAAATCATAAGGATAGGACATGTTTCATACTCGTAAATGTTTGTGTCTTGTGGTGGATAAAGATAGAATCATGAACTGTATGTTTGTTGGCCTTGGACACAGTTTCATGAACGCATGTTGACCCTCCTAGTCGCTTTGATTCCCTTTAAGGACAGAGTTTGTTATGCTCAGGAGAGGTAGTGTAGATATACATAGGCTATCTATGAGGAAATCAAAAACCAAGAACCACTTAAGTTCTAGACATGATGAATGAGTGCAATGGGTACGCATAAATGTTTCTAAGTGTTAAGTCCAGTAGAAAGAGCGTAATGCTCTTAGGTTGTAACACACCCACTATGGCATAATAATTATTTTCGCCTTTTCTCGAGGGACAGAATACCCTAAGTCCTACGGGGGCTTAGCATAGGCTAGCTCTTCCCTTTTTCCACCTCCATGTGATCGTCGATTATGACCACCAGCCAAACAACTAGGCACCTTTTCACATTTTGCGACTCAGTGATATAAGCGAGTCAAGTGTTTCAACTCTGTGAACCCCAAAATGTCGAAATGTTGAAAAGGATTTGATCAAAAATTAGCCCCCTGGGCTATGCCTTGGCCCATATGACCACTTCTCATAAGACCGCAGTCTTATTCCCTTCGGGACTTATCAATATGAGAGCCCGACCTCTTGTCAACATGACTCCCGAATTCCCAATTTCTGATTTTCCGAAATGGCCTTTGTCAAATTAGAACTCCTGGCTATGCCTTGATCCAGGTGACCACTCCTCATAAGACCTTCGTCCTATTTATTTCAGGATTTATCAATACGAGAGCTTGACCTCTTGTCAACGGGACTCCCAAATTCTCGATTTCTGAAATCCCGATGGACTCTTCCTTTCAGGATTTCCTCGAAATCCTGGATTGCTGCCACGTTTCCTCCCTCAGATGGATGATCCTCATTGTTTCGCGATTTTGTGACTTGCGACCCCCAGTGACACAAATCCTCTGTCAATTCAAATCCTTGGTATCCGAAATACCGATGTACTCTCAATCTCCACCATGTTTCCTCCACGGATGGATGGTCCAGATCGTTTCGGGACTTCGCCAAGTGCAAAGTCAAAAATATCACCTTCCTCTTTTGTTTCCCGATGTACGAATCCCAGAAATGGGTGATCTCACGAAACATGTCATCCCTTAATTGGAAGGTCCATATCTATTTTGGGACATTCACCATGGAGTACCCGATCTCTTGTCCTCAAGACCTCCAAAATCCTAAATTTCGAAATCCTGATACCAACTCCTCTTTCGGGACTTTCGCCTCTGTTCACGAAGGCTTAAACCTCATGCATCTCTTGACAGATAAAATGGATGTCCAATTTTCTAACTAAGATCTGACGGTACAGATCTGTCCCAAGATGTGCACTCTCCTACTGCTCCCTGGACGTGGAAAACCAATGGTCTAGATCTCTTCCTTTCTACCACAGAGCACATCGGGGTTTCGGGTACCGGGATTTCACGACTTGGGAAGACAAGGGTTCTTTCCTTTTGGTTTCCTAGGTGTCGAAACACCAAAATGCTAATAGGTAGCCACGTGTCCCTCCGATGGACGACTGCAACCTTTACCCATGATCAACTGTTATGATATTTTTAGGATGATCAATGGTCACAATCAAATCCTGGCTTTCTCAAACTTATTGACACTTAAACAGATTCAGGGTTTCGGTCTTCGAGATTTCATGACTCGTGATGACCAGGGTTCTTTCCCTTTGATTACCCGAGTGCCGAAACACCGAAACGCTTTCCGACTACCATGTGCCCTTTTAATAAGGACAGTCCAGATGCTCCCATGGACCTTGGGGATCTACGATCCTGATGTTAGACAAATGAGAGGGGGGGGGGTGAATCAGTTGTTATCGTGCTTAAACAATTATGGTTCTTTTAAACTCTTTGTAGAGACTCTAAATGATGATCACAATAATGCAAGGAAATAAACAATGGCACTTTCAAAATCATTCACATATATGAGAAACACAGAGACAGATATTTCCCGAGGAAACCCATGCAGGGTAAAAACCTCTTTTTCTTTATATGATAAGTAATGGTTACATTCTTTACAGTATCATGCATATGAGCTCCAACTCATAATGAGGCTACAACCTCAGTTTTGCAAGCTGCAACTTGCTGAGAGCACCAACTCTCTGTTTTCTCTAGCACCCACTAGAGGGAAGCACGAACTCCCTGGTTTCTCTAGCACCAACTAGAAGGAAGCACCAACTCCCTGGTTTCTCTAGCACCAACTAGAAGGAAGCACCAACTCCCTGTGTTCAAGCACCCACTTGAAACTTTGAGGACACAAGTCCTCTCTAGCTCCTCCCAACCACCCTTAAATATAAATATTTTCTACTGAAACTTATTACAGTGATATGATGTTCAACAATGGCTTACCAGACTTATCACTGTTCTGCTGCATTTCGTTGCTCTGTCTGCCTCATTTCCTTTCTGCTCACCTCACTCGCGCTGTCTATTCTTCTTCTTTTTATGTTCTATGCTCCATGTCCATTCACTGCACAGATCCTCTTCTGTACTATTCAGCTGCTGCACTCTCCTCCTTCTTCACACATGAATCACCTTCACCAACAACCACATCAACCACCAACAGCAACAGCAACAACTCCCTTCTCTTCTCTGTACTGTGTATTTATAGCTTCTGTGCACCTTGTGCATGCAATATTTGCAATGCCTCTGCATGCTGACTCCGCGCCATTATCCTTCACCTCTCGAGTGTTCTATCTGATCATCATTGTGACTCTTCAGCTTCTTTGGCAGTTGAGACTCTTCGTCTTCTTTGTGACAGTTGAGCTCACCTTCTCTGTTTTAGTTACAGGCTTCCACGCTCATCCATCCGTCAATCTCTTCTAAGAATAGTCTTACTTCACTTGGACGAAGCTTGGAGACTCTTCATCTCCTCTAGCGATCACACAGGTGTCTCTTCGAATTCTCTAGCAGACGCCATCAATGGTTTCTGGCAATTTCACTGTGTCGGGCATCAGTAGTCCTCCGATCAACACTTGATCTGATGGTTCAGATTACATCACGATTTCACCTATCGTGATATCGGGATTCCTGATGTCAATAATTTTTGACATGTCCAACTCTCAATCCCCGATGCCTCTCCATTGACTGGAATCAACGGTCCAGATCAAATCTTGATCTGACGGCTCAGATTGCATCGTGATTTTGTGAGCCCTCTACTCCTTGTACTTTTAAAGGTCGTGCAGGTTTTCCTCAATCCAACGGTGGTCAGACCCTGCACTTGGATCTGACGCCTCTAACTTCAATTAGCCTTCCGATTAAGCTCATGGCCCACGTGACCTTCTCCTATATGACCACAGCCAAACCTCCTCATCGGGGTTTCGGACTTTCCCATGTCGAAATATGTATGTCCTCAGGATTTGTGATCCCTCGAATCCTGACGCGCTCTTTACACACTAGCTCTCCTAGCTAGGCTCCTGGCCCATATGACCATTATCCCCATGACCGCAGTATTACCACTCGTCGGGGTTTCGAGCTTTTCAATGCCGCAATACATTGGCTCACGGGATTCCCGATATGTGAAACCCCAATGAGTCATCCCTCCTTTCAGGATTTCACCTTGGCTTTTCCCGATGGTAAACCTCGTGCAGCTCCTATCCGATCTGATGGTTGACGGGATTTCTGAATGAGATCCAACGACTGTCAATCTCTATCTTCCTTCTCCTCTGCGAACTCCTGTATCTTGAGCTTTGTTGCGCGCGTTCTCCTCGGCGTTGTTCCTCCTAATCTTTCACTTCCGAATCCCCAAGGGATTCTTGGACTTTTGTGCCTCTACAGAGTCTTCACATGCACACTCTGATCCTTCCATATTCACTGTTGTACTTGCCATCAATGACAAGCATACGCTGCCTATTAGACATTTGCCAACAATCTCCCCCTTTGGCATTGATGGCAACTAAGGCACCCGAATTCTTTTCTCCCCCTTTGACATCAATGTCAAAGAAGAGACATGCTCCCCCTGAGCTATTGCAGAAATTTTAGGAGGCATTAAACTTTCAAACAATGCAAAACTCCCCCTAACAAGATGGAATTGTTAGGTGTGAAACGAAATGACACCCAGCTTCTATCTGAGATATTCAAACGGTGTCTTGGCTAGGGGCTTAGTAAAGATGTCTGCAATTTGTTCTGTAGTGGGAATGTAATGGACCTGAACAACCTAATTGGTGACCTGCTCTCTCAGAAAATGATATTTTATGGGAATATGTTTTGTCTTGGAGTGGAGGACAGGGTTTTTAGACATACTGATGGCACTTGTGTTATCACAATGAATTGGGATCGGTGCAGTATATTTTACCTCTAAGTCTGCAAGTGTCTGAATCATCCATAATACCTGTGTGCAACAGGTAGCAATAGCAATATACTATGCCTCTATGGTTGATAAATAAATGGAACCTTTCTTTTTACTGAGCCAGGCTACTAAGGAGTTACCCAAGAAGAATGCTCCTCCACTGGTGCTTTTTCTCTCATCAACACAATTTGCCCAATCTGCATCTGAATAAGCAGTCAACTGAAGACTTTGATTTTTTGGATACCACAGACCATAAGTCATTGTTTCTTTTAAGTACCTGAATATCCTTTTGACAGCTT
>ML801217.1:71766-83333 GCA_009831015.1 Picea engelmannii | reverse complement strand
TTCATCTTCCTTCATCTTCAGCTGTTCAAACTGTATTCTGTAGGTTTGAAGCTTTGCATCCTTTACCTTCTCATTACCCTCATAACTGTTAATGAGTTTGTACCACATTTCTTTGGTAGTTCCTAGGTGCATAACTTTTACGAATTTTTCTTCTGCAAGCCCACTCAAGATAGAATTCATAGCCTTAGCGTTGAAGCTAAATTCTAGTTTGTCATCCTTATTAGCTAGCACAACTGGCTTTACATAACCAGTCTCTACCACATCCCAGACATCTGCACCTAAAGCCATTATGTAGGTTCTCATTCTAACTTTCTAGAAGGCAAAGTTTGTTCCATTGAACAAAGGGGCCTTATTGGTTGAATTTCCTTCATGGCTTGACATGTTTAAGCTCTCAGACCCTGCAATTGGATCTGACGCCTCTAACTTCAATTAGCCTTCCGGTTAAGCTCGTGGTCCACGTGACCTTCTCCTATATGACCGCAGCCAAACCTCCTCATTGGGGTTTCAGACTTTCCCATGTCAAAATATGTATGTCCTCAGGATTCACGATCCCTCAAATCCCTACGCACTCTTTACGCACTAGCTCTCCTAGCTAGTCTCCTGGCCCATATGACCGTTATCCCCGTGACCGCAGTCTTACCACTTGTCGGGGTTTCGAGATTTTCAATGCCACAATACATTGGCTCACGGGATTCCCGATATGTGAAACCCCGATGAGTCATCCCTCCTTTCAGGATTTCACCTTAGATTTTACCGATGGTAAACCTCGTGCAACTCCTATCCGATCTAACGGTTGACGGGATTTCTGAATGAGATCCAACGGCTGTCGATCTCTGTCTTCCTTCTCCTCTGCGAACTCCTGTATCTTGAGCTTTTCTGCACACGTTCTCCTCGACGTTGTTCCTCCTGAGCTTTCACTTCTGAATCCCCAAGTGATTCTTGGATTTCTGTGCCTCTGCAGAGTCTTCACATGCACACTTTGATCCTTCCATCTTCACTGTTGTACTTGCCATCAATGACAAGCATACGCTGCTTGTTAGACATTTTCCAACACCTGATTTCTTCGCTACTTATGAAGATAAAAAGGAAATCGGTTGAGGCATTAATGCCCTCATTTCTTCCTCCAATCTAATGGTCGTGACTGACCTCAGATCTTCTGACAGAATCTCATCTGTCGATCGATACTTAACCACACGCTGTCATTTTGGGATTTCGTAAATCGGGGTTTTAGGACTCGCGAGTACAAGAAAAATTGCACCTAGATACTCCGGGTGCTGAAATGTTGGGATCTACGAGGACCATTCTTCCTCACACAGGATGGCTAAGACTTGCGCCATGAAATCCTCTTTCAGGTTCTTGGTAAGCTTTCCAGAGAGGGTATCTCTGTGGAGAGATCTATTACGGGTATTCCTGGAGACGAATAAGGGCATAGATTTCCCGAAAATAGACTTGAAGTCCAAATTAGTTCAATATGCATATATATAAATATATCTATAAACATAAGCCATACGTGGTCCTTCCAATAAAATCATGCAACCACCATTTCTGATCAAAACACCACACAAATAGTCTTATACTCAAACCATTCATAAATTGCACAGAATATGAGCATACATATCAACATATAAACTTCAAGATACAAGATATAACACTTATCAGAAAAACACCAGAGGTGATGCAACTACTGAGAGGGGTGCTCATTTCCACCCAACCGTAGGCTCAACGACTCCAAATGGATTTACCACTAGCCACCCTCGAGATGAGACCACGATGCTGCGAGACTGAGTCTCTGTTCTCCAGTGACCGAGAATGAAGGTTACTCTCCTTCTTCTTCTCTATTACTCACTCTGTATTTTCCAGAGTTCTTTTCCTCTTTTCTTTTCCTTCCCTCACGTCTGCCCCCTGATCGCACACTCTTCCTGCCTTTTCTCTTTTTGGGAAGGTTGCATGTGGCACGATCTTCCTCATGGTTGTCAGGTTTGAGGACTCTATGGATGGGTAGTTCACCCCCATCCCTCATTACTCATGAGGAGCCATTTACCTACCAACCAGGCCAGTCATTTAATTTGGGGCCAGCGAGCCGCTCTTGGTTCTCCAAGCCAGTGAAGTCCAAATACAATATTGGTTTCGGTGGAAGTTAATGCCACCATTCTAGGTGCCTTCCACCACCTTTATTTATCCATCATGGTCTCTTTTTTAGTACACCCCCTATCAGCAGTCCTGCAATATATATATTTATAATATTATTTACATTCATCGACCTTTTTCACAAGGTCCATTCACATCACACATTCACATTTCTGAGTTTGCCACAATACTTGGCCAATATAGTTATTTTTGCAGACTGGGGGAAACAGGGTGTTACAATTCCCTCCCCCTTAAAGGAACATCGTCCTCAATGTTCTATCTATTAACTTGACATGCATGTACAGGTGCAAACAAAATCGGATATGCCCGTTTCATGGCATCCTCCATTTCCCATGTAGCCTCATCTGGGCCAAAATGTTTCCACTGCACCTTGAACTATGAAATGGTTCGGTTCCAGAGCAGGGTTTCCTTTTTGTCCAGTATGCATTGAGGTTCTGGTAGAAATTCTCCCTTCAGTTCCACTTGGATCATAGACCAATCAATTATATGGTTAGCATCATGTACATATTTCTTCAATAATGAGACATGGAAAACATTATGTGCTTTGACTGTGGGAGGAAGTGCTAGCCTATAGGCTACAGGTCCCACTCTATCTAGAACCTTAAAGGGTCCACAATACAGAGGTGCCAACTTGGCACAAGTTCCCATTTTCAGAGAACTCTTCCTGTGCCTAACTCCGAGATATACATGGTCTCCTGTCTTGAAATCTCTTGGAGTTCTCTTTTGGTCGGCATAAATTTTATGTCAGTTCTGAGCGACCTTTAGGTTTTGTTTTATCTTAGTCACTTGCTGTTCCATTTCTTTCAACATGTCGGGTCCAAAAGAAATCATGTTTAGGGGATTACTTGATGCAGGAGCATCGCCAATGTCAAGCGAGCATGGGGCAAGCACCAACACATTTTAGGCACATGATAAATTGTTTAAAAACTTTTGAAGATAGATGCACCAAACGTAAATGTAACAATTAAGAAGAGGCGTACTTATATATTGTAAAGGACCTTGAGCGACCCACTCTTGTCCATAGTAGGTAGAAGGCATTTATGTTAGTAGGTAGCTTTGAATTCTCAGAGTTGACAGTTTTAGGAGTGGAGGGAAAATGGATATAGACACCCTCATTGTGTAATTGTAACATAGAAAGAGGATGCCAATTTGAGAGCAGAGTAGTCAAGAACATTATCAAGAAGGAGAAGAGAGCATATAGAGTTGGAACAGAGAAACTGTAATTGAGAAACACCCATGTAAAGAGATTAAGTTAATAGAAGAAGTCTTAATTCAGATTCATGGCATTATAGTTGTTTCTTGTATGTGTATGCTGAATGGTATGTTCATAATTTTACTCTTTCTGTTATACATTTGCTTTCCTATGCTGTGTATGGATGATTTCTTGTTAAATTCTTGAAGTCTGAGAGAGAAAGAGTTAGGAAATGAATTTCAATTGTTTCTCTATCTGAGCGAGGGTTCCTGCAAGGAGTGCAATTGAATTGTCTGCAAGGAGTGCGTTGACAGAAGGGTTTAGAGGTCTTATCTCTGAAGGCTTAGATAAGTTAACTTTTGTTCTCATTTTCCTCAAAGGTGCAGTTAGACACAGGAGTCATGTAATGTGTGCACAGACCAAGCTTGAATCTAGGGTTTGAAACCTGAGAAGCTATTGAAGGATTGTCGCTGCAAGGAGTGCACGGAGTTAAACAAGTTCAGCACTGAAGTAATTGAGGGTTGCCGCAAGGAATGTGTGCAGGAGGTTCTTGAGAGGCTGGAAGTTGTGGAAGACCTCCGAAGGATTCGAACCTACTAAGTCATCGAAGGGAAGAGACGAGTGGACAAAATTATTTGTAGAAAATTAGCGAAATCCTGCCAACCGTCCGATTTGATAGAGAAGCAAGGAGATTACGGTTGTTACTAGAGTTTCAAGCTCAGGAGATTGTGAGTCGTTGGATCCTCACCTAGTTACCCGTCAGTCGTAGGATCTGGCAGGAGTTTCACAGGGGTTAACCTCTCGTAGGCAGAGTGAAGGTCCCGAAAGGCATCGAGATATCGGAACTTCAGAATTTGGGATATTGGAAGCATCGAGGACAGGATATCGGGTCACTTTATAGTGAAAAACTCCGATCTTGATCTGGACCGTCCATTCTGTGGGGACACATGGTGGAGATCCAGAACCCATCGGTATTTCAGCTACCAGGGTTTTGAGTTGACAGAGAAACTATGATATCGGGGAATCGCAAGTCGTGAAATCCCGAGACTAAATCAGGACCATTCATCAGTCGAGACAGGTGGCGACGATCAAGAACCATTTGGCATTTCGCATGTTGGATTTTCAGGGGTCAGGAGGACAGGAGAACATCGGCATTTGACTTCACAAAATCGCAAATGATTGAGGACAGTCCATCGGTTGGGACACGTGGTGAAGATCGGAAGCCATCTACATTTTAGGATTCGGCGTTTCGTGAATCCTAAAGACAGGAAACACACACATTTCAGAACTACGAAGTACGAAACCCCGATAAGGAGGAAAGTTCTATTGTGGGGCCGACTGACGTCATTTCAACATATAGGAGGTCAGAAATCGAAACTTCAGGAGTTCCAAGGGAAAGAACCCATAAGCATTTTAGTTCCCGAAACCGTGAAGTGACGAGGACCGTCCATCTCTAGGGGACGCGTGGCAACAATCTAGGTCTTCGAAGGGAAATCTCGAAAGGGAGACCATTTCAGGAAATTAGGATTCTGAGGATCGAGAATCTTGAGGACAAGGGGTCCATGCGTTTCGGCATTTGAAAGCCCGAAATTGCAAAAGACTTAGGATTGCGACCATATGGAATAGTGGTCACATGGACCAAAAGGTAGCCATGGAGACTAATCGTTGTTGAAGCCGTTCTGGTATTTTGGGATATCAAATATCGGGGGATCAAGAAGGCTGAGGTTCTTGAAAATGGGGATCGCGAAACCCCGAAACCCGAAATTTCGGTCGGGAAGAGACTAGGTATGCGTAGAAGCTGTGACAGAGGGAAAAAGAAGGACCTGTGAATTGGGTTTTTAACAGAGATTCTAGTGAGGAATAGAAAGAGCCACTTCATCTCGAAGGGGAAGTTAGAACGATCCGTTAAGACCGGGAAGTCAGCGCAGAGGCTTTGCGAGGCAAAGCGTGACATCTGCATCATTACTCCAGCTAACTAGAGTGTTACATAGTCTACCATAGAGGACTTTGAAGGGACTCATCTTTAAGGATGCTTGGTAGCCGTTGTTGTAGGCGAATTCTACCAGTAGCAGGTAGTCTTCCCACTTCTTGGGTTGATGCATTACATGCATTCTTAGCATGTCTTCAAGTATTTGGTTCACTCTTTCTATTTGTCCGTCGGTTTGAGGGTGATATTCGGTGCTAAACAACAATTTGGTCTCTAAACCAGCCATTAGTGATTTCCAAAAGTTAGAAGTAAATTCCATGTCTCTGTCAGACACGATCTCTTTCGGCATACCATGCAGTCTGAATATCTCCTTCATGAATACCTGGGCGATGTCTATTGCCTTGCAAGTTGACTTGATGGGGAAAAAGTGAGCGGACTTGCTCAATTTATCCACCACTACCATGATGGAATCATTCTGTTTGGTCGAGGTTGGTAATCCGGTGATGAAATCCATGGATATGGTTTCCCATTTCCATTCTGGGATTGGTAGAGGTTGTAATAATCCCGATGGGTGTCGGTGTTCTGCTTTTACTTGTTGGCATTCTATACATTTTTCTAGGTACTCGGCTATGTCTTTCTTCAATCTAGGCCAATAGAATTGTCTCCTAGTGGCTGTGATCATTTTTTGGTATCCTGGATGACCAGAATAGGGTCTTTTATGTAGTTAATCTAGTATGAACCTCTTCAAGTCATCACCATCTAGAATATAAAATTTTCTTCTGTAAGTGAGAAGACCTCCTTTGGTCATCTAGTAGCCTTCGTATTTTACTTTGACGAGTTCTTGCTATAGGTACATGGTCACGGCCTGGACGAAGGGATCTGTTTCTTGTGCATTTATGATTCTTTCCTTGACATCTGTCTCGCAGGTGCTCACCGCTGCCAGGTGAATTGTTTTCATGCTTCTGCTAAGGGCATCGGCCACCCAATTTTCCTTTCCTTTAATGTGTTTGATCTCAAAATCAAACTCACTAAGGAGGGCCATCCACCTAGCTTTTCTAGAATTGAGCTTTGGTTGATCAAATAGGTATCGCAATCCACAATGATCTATCATAAGTACAAATTTTATTCCCAAGAGGTAATGCCTCCACATTTTCAAGGAATGCACTATGGAAGCCAACTCTAGATCATGGGTCACATAGTTGACTTCATGCTCATTCAATTTTCAGGATTCATAGCAGATCACACTTCCTCCTTGCATAATGACTCCTTTGAGCCCTTCCTTACAGGCACATGTGCAAATGAGGAAGTCGACTTCTGGATCGACGATCTTCAGCACAGGTGCATGGGTCAGTAGATGTTTCAGGGTTTGAAATCTTTCTTCACATTTTTGTTTCCATAGGAATTTTGTCCCCTTCTTCTGGAGGGCAGTGATTGGACAACCAATCTTGGAGAATCCTTTTATAAATATCCTATAGTATCCTACTAATCCCATAAAGGATTTGATGTCTGAAACATCCTTTGGGGTAGGCCATTCCATGATAGACCTGATTTTGTCAGGGTCTACCGCTACTCCTTCTTCAGAGAGAACATGGCCTGAGTAATGTATTTGCTTCTAGAAGAATTCACATTTGTTGAATTTGGCATAGAGTTGATGTTCTCTTAGCACTTGCAACACAAGTCTAAGATTCTCTTCATGCTCTTTTCTATTCTTGGAGTAAATTAATATATCATCAATAAAAATAAGCACAAATTTGTCTAGGAACTTGCTGAGTACATTGTTCATCAAGCACATAAAATTGGTAGGGGCATTGGTCAACCCAAATGGCACTACCACAAACTCGTAGTGACCATACCTCATTCGGAAGGCAGTTTTATGGAGGTCTTCACCCTTGATTCAGACTTTATGGTATCCCGACCTCAAATCAATCTTTGAGAAATACACGCACCCCCCAATTGATCGAATAGGTCATCGATCATGGGCAAGGGGTACTTGTTCTTTATGGTTACCTTATTGAGTTTCCTATAATCTATACACAGTCTAAGGGTACCGTCCTTCTTTTTCACGAACAGGGCTGGTGCTCCCCATGGAGACACGCTGGGTTGAATATAGCCCTTATCCATCATTTCTTTTAATTGCAACTTGAGTTCAACTAACTCGGGTGTGCTCATTCGGTAGGGTGTCCTAGACACTGGCACCGCTCCTGGTGCAAGTTCTATCGAGAAGTCAATGTCCCTTCTCAGAGGTAAACCCAATACCTCTTCTGGAAACACATCTCTGTATTCTCTCAGGATAGCATGATTGTCAGGGCTTGGTTTGTCACCTTCGATTGTTTTCAACACCTGTATTGCATATAGGGGACATCCCTTTGGGAAATACTTTCTCATTTGCAGAGCTGATATTTGTCTCACCGAGACAGTTTTTTGGATCCTTTGAAGGGTTATATTTTTGCCTTCTTTACTTACACATTCTAAGGTTTTATGGTAACAATCCAATCTAGCTTTATGGGAGGCTAGCCAGTCCATACCAATCAGCAGATCATACGATCCTAGGGGTAATAAGTTAAGGGTCGTTTTGGTGGGGAATCTACCCAACATCAATTGGCAGGCTGGTATAACCTCTGCTACCCGTCTTTTGGTGCCAGTGTCTAACTGTACCAACCATGGCTTGGTATGTTTTTGTGGCTGTAGTTTACACTTATCAATAGCTTTAGGGGCTATATAACTCAAATTTAAACCAGGGTCAATCAAAACAGACACTAGATGGTTGGAAATCATAGCTTCTATTTCCACCACTGAAGCTTGGTGGTCAACTTGGTTATTATCCAAGGCTGCATAAATTTGCGGCACACTCCTGGCCACATAATTGACGATAGTAGATTCTTGGATGTTATAGATCCTTCGACTATTTTGTTGTCGGTGTGGATAGTCTCTCAATATATGGTCTTCCCTGCAACCCCAACATTTCAAAGGTTCTCTCTTTGGGTTATCAGTCTTCACTGATATGGGTCCAGAAGTTTTATTTCCGCTCAAGGAGGGAAAATCCTGCTAGTGCATACTCCAGGCTGGGAAGCTCATTCTTGGGTTCTTCTTATAGTTCTTAAATCCCGGGGATTTAATCCCCTTTTTCTGAAATCTTGAACTATTCTTCTGTTTCCATCCTTCACGAGGTTCTTCTCGATGCCCAAATTGTTCATGACAATAGGTTGCCTTTCGAATAGTGCCTTCTAGAGTCTTTGGCTCATCAAATTCAATTCTATTCTGATAGTCCTTAGGTAGTCCATTGATGAAGCATTGCACCTTTGCCTTTTCCGCCTTGATATAGGGTACATACCTCAACAAATCGAGGAATTTGTTGACATATTCTTCTATAGTGAGTTGTCCCAATTTAAGTTCATAAAACTCTTTAGTCTTTTCGTCGAAATATTTTTCCGACAGATACTTCTTCCGAAAGTATTTCTCAAACCGTTCCCAAGATAGGTCCTCTTCATGAACCCCTTTCACATTCTTAAGGTCTTCCCACCAAATGGAAGCCTTTCCATTCAAGTTGAAGGTGGCCACTCGGGCCTTCATATTTTCTAAAAAGTCATGGACTCTGAAATACTTCTTTAGTCCAAGCAGCCAGACCTCTGCTTCCTCTCCCTTATTTATTTCACCATCAAAGGAGGGTGGTTTGGATTTTTTGAATTATTTGAATTTATGACCTTTAGAAGACTTTTGCTTCTTCTTTTTCCATTGGGAATAGGAATTGGTTATACTGCTAGAAGAGCCCTCCGAATTGCCCGCTTCCTTCTCAGAGGAATCATCTGACACTTGTCCTTTACCTCTGGGGTGGACCTTTTTTGAGGTTCTCCTCTTAGTGTGGCCACTGATATGACCATGTTTATGAGTTTCAGGTTCATGCTGCATTTGTCTTTGTAGATCAGGTAAACTTTGCAGTAAAACTGCATTAATTTCTATTTTCTTTTCTTGTTCTTTCATCATCCTTTCATTGTCAGCCTTGCAGCTTTGTAATTCGACCATGAGACTCCTCACAGTCTCAGCTAGATATGGAGGGGTCCCTATTTCCCTCCTTTCATCAGACTCTTCGTCTCTATTGTGGGATCCCTCTCTGTTTCAGGATTAATCCGTAAGTGCGGACATGAACCGATCTCCCTAGATCCACCTGGATCTAGAACAAAACAAGACAGAATAATACACTTTCCCTAGATCTAGCTTATTGAATGAACTAAGAGATAAGGATTATGGACATACCTTATGAACGCTTTCCTTAGGTCTCTGTTGTTCCAATATTTGCTTCAAATCTCTTGTGTCGTTGAGATTACAACAGTACAAACCAATCGAAGTAAAGGCGGATTAATATATTCAATAGCTAGTCTATACATATGATCAAGGAATTATGTAATAAAGTGAGATCATCTTTATGGGAAAGGGACATATTACTGTATTGAATTAATTGAAAGTGAAACTTACAACCTGAGCCTTGATGTCGTAGGTCTCATTTCAATGGCTCCTAGTTCTGACACACACACTTGCTCATGCATGAAGAAAATCAACCACTTTTGATGACCTTGCTGGTGTCTTTAGCTGCTGTAGTATCAGTCCTTCATACAGGCTTTCAATAATTATCCAATCAATCTCTTGCTAGCTTGCTTCTAACCTTTTCCATAAGCATTCCCCTCAATATATAGGAGAATATAGATTAGTTACTTGGATAGGAATGATCCCAGGAAATCTGGAATGCCAGCACCTGAACAACCATTCGAAGCCAACTCATGTTTCTAGAAGATTCCCTTCTAGAAGATTCGAGATTTTTATCTTTTTCCTTCCTTTGGAACATGTTTGCACCCTGACAGTTAGTTACAGTGCGAACCCCTCGCACTCCAGCTTAATGCAGCCTGTGAGAATCAGGCATTCTCGCAGGCAGACATATAGATAGCCTGCGAACATCCCTTAAAAGCATGATTTCTGGAAGCAGACAAATGTAACTTTTATCAGGAAAGTGTTCTTAGTGAAGAGATTGATTTCCCATCATCATGACATCATCATAACATCATCACGATGACCAAAATTGTGGATAACAGAATGCCCCCCAAAGTCTGAGAGTGGAATCAGTGACAGTCGATAGACTTTGTAAGCTACATGTGTGTGTCAAGAACCAAGAGCGCATCTAATCGGAAACCTGCAAACATCCAAGCATCAACAGAATATCATATGTATCCCTTCTGAGGTAGGCATTCCCATGCTCAGATCATAGATTGACGACGTCATAAACAAAAGTCATGACCACCAATCATACACTGTGGATCCATGCAGTCATAATACAGCATAGCCACCTGAATACACTGTGGATCTATGCGACAAATTTTCAGTCAAGACGACATAGCCACGAAACATACACAATGGATCTATGTGTCGCAAATTATACATACTCCATCGCAACCTAGATCACTTAAGACCATATCTAGGGTCTTCAATCTCATCGCCCAAAGTACGAATCTAACCATGTGATTACATGTGTCGAAGTCGAACATGGTAGAAACCACTTGATTACCGGTCATTGATGCGTTAACAAGTGCGAGGGAAATCACCATTAATGTCAATGACTCCCAAGGTACTAAAGTACAATCCATCGACTGTGAATGAATGAGTTGATGTCAAACAATCGACAGAATCTTTCGATCAGGGGTCAATGATGTAAACCCACTGTCGAAAGCGAGGAAACTTGCCATTGAGGCATGCAAGCTCCAAGGTACTAAATGATTTCTAAGTCTCAATTCCGGATAATGTGTTGATGTCGACGGAACAAGACTCATCACAGGAGGGCCTTGATATATCCCCCATCAATGACACAAAATGAGTAACAGAGTTTGAAAGTGAAACAGAGCATGTGACAATTGGACTTTGGACACAGGGAAGGCCGACACGAAGAGGATGGATAATTGCAAATGGACAACTCAAACAGAGGTTTCAGAAGGACTTCTCTTGAACATATGAATGACACGACCAATGATTTGGCAGCATTGACTCAAAAAAAACACATGGAAATACCTTGATATCAAATCGAATGAGAGACAAATGGATTTCCCAAACTGGCTTCAAATGAAGAATAGGGGGTGTCATGTTCAAGAGTGACACTTACTGCCAATTAATACAAAGATGAAACATATCCCTTTCCCAAATTTTCCCCCACCATTTCTGGCAAGTACCTCTTTATTTTTATGCAAGATTGAAAAGGATCACATATGCTTGTTGATATAAGATCATCCTTCGGACGAGTCCCTCGGAGTATTTTTAATGAAC
>ML801217.1:0-56702 GCA_009831015.1 Picea engelmannii | reverse complement strand
TGAAATATCGGTATCTCAAAAAATATACAGTGAAAAAATTTGAAAAAAATATATTCATAATCCTTAAATTGTTCTTTTCAAAAGGGTATATTTAGATTTTAGTTTTACGTAAAAATTAAGATAGATACGAGGTGTAGAAAAACGTGTATTTAAACTCTGCAACGTTTTCAGCTTGATCAACTTCAAAAAATTCTAGAAATTATAATATTCATCCGTTAAATTCAAAATAATAGTCATAATAAAATAGAGTCTTTGTAGATTGTTGCAGTATATTTTGTTTCTTCAAAACATAAGTTTAATAATATATACATTGTTGTAGAAATAAGTAACTCATTATCATTCATTTCGTGTTTAAGAAACATACTGTTAAACAATTGTCAAATTGACATATCAAATCGTGATAAAAAAAATTTGAAAAATAGTCATTGGAAAGCTGACACAATTCTTCACAAGTTTTGTTTTTACTGCAAAGTGAAATTATAAATAAAAAAAATACTTTTATATGTCGGAAGTTGAATAACTTGTGAAAATACTGTTTTTTTTCTCATAAAACAAGAAAAAGTGTAAACCACCTTCATGATTTCACCCATAGTCTTATACTCAAACCATTCATAAATTGAACAGACTATGAGCATACATATCAACATATAAAATTCAAGATACAAGATATAACACTTATCAGAAAAACACCAGAGGTGATGCAACTGCTGAGAGGGGTGCTCGTTTCCACCCAACTGTAGGCTCAATGACTCCAAATGGATTTACCACTAGACACCCTCGAGATGAGACCATGATGCTGCGAGACAGAGTCTCTATTTTCCAGTGATCGAGAATGAATGTTACTCTCCTTCTTCTCTACTATCACTCACTCTGTATTTTCCAGAGTTCTTTTCCTCTTTTCTTTTCCTTCCCTCGTGTCTGCCCCCTGATCGTACACTTTTCCTGCCTTTTCTCTTTTTGGCGAGGTTCCATGTGGCACGATATTCCTCACAGTGGTTAGGTCTGGGGACTCTACGGATGGGCGGTTCACCCCCATCCCTCATTACTCATGAGGAGCCATTTACCTACCAACCTGGCGAGTCATTTAATTTGGGGCCAGCAAGCCACTCTTGGTTCTCCGGGCCAATGAAGTCCAAATACGGTATTGGTTTCAGTGGAATTTAACACCACCATTCCAGGTGCCTTCCACTACCTTTCTTCAGCCATCATGGTCTCTTTTTCAGCACACCCCCTCTCAGTAGTCCTGCAATATATATATGTATAATATTATTTACATTCATCGACCTTTTTCACAAGGTCCATTCACATCACACATTCACATTTATGAGTTTTCCACAATACTTGGCCAGTATAGTTATTTTTACAGACTGGTGGAAACAGGGTGTTACATAGGTCCTTAATAATTGACGAAGCTCAGGAAGGATAGAAAGATTCAAGTATCGGAAGGGAATATCTTTTCAATTGGAAGATGAACAAATGAGATCCATTCTGGAGGGTCCAAGTTCTGTCACAACCATCAGACTTGAAGAAGGATGCAAACATTAACGCCTTGATTCCTTCAATCCTCACAAGTTCGACGAATGTTGGTAATCATCATGAAGGGGATGGATTCTCTAAAATCTGAAACTCGAAGTCATGATGCGATCTGGACCATAGATTTAAGGATCTATCAGGACCCACCTTGACCGTCGGGTCTGTGAGTTTGGAGTTTGCACGATGGGCGAATCACACATTGGTGTGACTAAGCTTATGAAACCCGAAGTTGTTATATGACTTGGATCATAGATCCAAGGATTTATCAGAACCCTCCTTTACCATCGGATTGGTGAGATCGGGGATTTGCACATCAGGAGATTTTCACGTTGGCGCGACTAAACTTCTGAAACCTGAAGTTGCGATGTGACCTGGACCGTAGATCCAAGGATCTATAGGAACCCTCCTTGACCATCGGATTGGTGAGATCAGGGATTCGTACATAGGGAGATTCACATGTTGGCATGACTAAACTTACGAAAACCAAAGTTGCGATGTGATATTGATTGTTGGATCAAGGAAGGTCGTGGACCATCAATCTGATGCGAGCAAATTAACACAAGGAGTATGTGGGAACTTGAGATCCCCTAAGAACCAAGCTCATAAGAGATAAGTTCTTCTTATAAGAGAAGATGAGGCCCAAAAGGCGAACTGGTTTCAAGTTCATAACCTCCATAGGGAAAGAGGAAGTCGAGACCCCTATATTAGGGATCAGAGGAGGTATATTGAAGGTTGAGGCCTTTGGAACATCTGAAATCTTCCAAGTCAGGGAAGAAAGCGAAAGCTCAAGAGGAGGAGAGACAATGGTAGTTGGATCTGAGCGCGTGGATCAATAACCATTGATCTAGAGGTAAGGTGCATGCACCTTAACCATTTGAAGACAGACATGAGAGTGGAATTTTTGAAGTCCCAAGTTCTGAAATCATTAAGACCGTCCATCGGAAGCAACACGTGGTGAGAGATCAACATTTTGTTGACTTGCAAAGTGGGAAGTTCAAAGGGAGAGTCGTGAGGACTCACGAAATCTGAGTTCATGATTTCATCACAGTCGTTGATCAAGGACATGGACCATTGATTTTCTAGGAAGAATGTGGGATATCGGTAAATCAAGAGCCCGAGGTTCGAAGGAGGAAGCCGTTCAAAAGTTCTGATACGCGAAATCGTGACACGCTCGGAGGTGGGCCCTAGGGTTTGGCTGGAGGTCATATGGTTGAAGGATAAAGGAGGATCTATCATGCGCTAGACCCCTGTTAGGATTTCAGAGGTCAGGAGAGTCGGGGTGACTCACATGCAAAGAAATGACATGCGAAATCATGAAATGCCTTTAGGTAAGGCCTGCTATCACAATGAGTGGTCGTGTGGAGGAAGCTTACACTTGGTGCTAGCTTGTATGGGTGAAGTCTCACAAATACCCATGGATTGATTTCTTAGAGATTCCAGTAGGGAACCTAAGAGCTTCTTCATCTCGGGAGTTTTGAAGTTCCATTGACCAGGATTAGAGACCATGGATGGAGGATTCGACTAATTGAGGAAAAATAAATTATTTTTATTTATGCCCTGTCGTGGGTGTGTTACATATATTATCTTTCTATTATATGTAAATGAGATGCTTATTTCAGGGTCTATTATGCATGATATAAATGTTCTCAATAAGGAATTATCTAATTCATTTTCGATGAAGGATTTGGGTGCTACAAAGAAAATCCTTTGTATGAGAATAACAAGAGACAAGAAAAATCATAAATTGACATTATCTCAGGGTGAGTACATAGAGAATGTGTTGGAGAGGTTTAGAATGCAGAATGAAAAACCAATTAGTACACCTTTTTCCAACCATTTCAAATTAACTAAGGAAATGTGTCTTGAGACACAAGAGGAGATAGAATACATGTCTAGGGTCCCTTATTCATCAACAGTTGGAAACTTGATGTATGCTATGGTTTGCACAAGACTAGATATTGCAAATGCAATGGGAGTTGTGAGCAGGTATATGAAAAATCTAGGTAAAGAACATTAGGAGGAAGTAAAGTGGATTATTAGGTATTTGAGAGGTACTTCTACTAATGAATTATGTTTTGGAGGTTCAGACACTATTCTACAGGTATATGTTTATTCATATATGGAAGGTGATAAAGATCACAGGAGGAGCACCACATGGTATGTTTTTACTGTAGGTGGAAAACAGTAAGTTGGATTTCAAAACTACAAAAGGTTGTTGCACTTTTAACAACATAAGCAGAGTATGTTGTTGCTACAAAGGTTAGTAAAGAAATCATTTGGTTACAAAGGTTTATGGAGGAATTGGGAAAGAATAAGGAGAATAACAGGTTGTACTGTGATAGTGAGAGTGCCATTCATCTTGCAAATAAATCAACCTTTCATTCAAATACTAAGAATATACAACTCAGGTACCATTTCATATGATCCATATTGGAAGATGAAAATTTGATGTTGGAAAAGATACATACTAGTCAGAATCCTACAGACATGTCAACAAAGGGAGTAACTAGGGAGAAATTGCGTTCCTGCTCAGTTTTTGTTGGTCTTCAAGAAGGAAAGTGAAGATGAGAAATTTTCCAGGTCCAAGTTCGATCATATTCTAGAAGGTACATTAGTAGAGGAGTTTTTGTGACCAATCTCCATGTGGGGGAGATTGTTGGCTATGGAGCCTGATTATCTTCTTGATTCAGATGTTTGTTTCAACCGTTCTTGGTGTTGAAGGAAAATCTCCCTGCGGACAAGTAGATCTCCTCAAAGAGATAGACTCTTAACTCTAAGAAAGAAAGTGATTATCATGGTCACTGACTTCCTTTTAGATCTAGGTGGACTATTGTGTGAGGAGGAAGGGGAAAATAAGTACCTTTTACCGGTGTTTGTCCCTGCACGCTCTGAATTGAGCTCCAATCTTTCACTCCTTGATGGATCATGTAGACAAACAAAGTACGACTACTTCCTACTGTATCAAGATTAGTCTGAAATAGGTCTATCTACTAAAGAGACAAATTCATGTGAGATTGAACACGAATTAGAAAGAAATAGACCAAACAAATTATATTAATCAGGACAAAATGTTGCTTACAACCATAGATGGATTGCATCAGTTTCGTCAAGTCCTCCTTGTCTACCCCTTGCTCAAAAGATCCACGATCTGAATGATGATAGCTTCACTGATTGCTCCCTATGAGATCATAGGTCTCTTGCCTCTAACATATCTCTGTTCCAACACCACTTATAGGATCATAAGTTTAGTGTGATTCTCCCTTTCCAGTCCCCTTTCACCATTAGAAAGCTTGCTTATATAGCCTTGGAGAGGCTTTAACCACTTGAGATATCCTTGGGGAAGTTGAGGGTTTTCCTCCTTCAATTGAGGATCTGCCTTAAGATCATGGATGGACTAGGGATTCGAATCCAACTGCCTTCCAAGAATGAAAGGATCCATCCCCCATTCATCTCAACAACTTAACTATTGCCCAGAATAGGCAGCACTCCCTCAAAAAGGCCATCAGAGCGCTATAGCGCACCCTAGTAGGCTTTAGGGGGGCACCAACGCTCTAAAAATCCATAGCACTCCCTTAGAAGGGTTGTTTGGTGTTATAACACTCCCTAGCACTTTATAGGGGAGCGCCAGCGCTCTTAAGGGTGATATATGGTAGTGCTCTCTTCTAAAACCTTAGATTCGATGATTCTTTCAGGTGGAAAGAGGTTCTTAACTTCAGTTAGCCATTCCTCTTCCTTCAAATCAAGTATTTGAGTCATTTTAAGTGTCCCCTTAGTGTCGTCATCATGGCAGTATGCTTTGCTTGACACTTGCGACACTTGTGAGCAACATGCGACACTTGCGACACTTGTGAGCAACATGTGACACTTATAAAAGTGAGTAATGTTGATGTGTAAAACTTGGAGCCCATTCCGTAACAGAGGGGTGTGAGGGGGGGTTTTTCCCCCCACAAATGTCATCAGGAGGGGTTTATGGGTGCGGCGAAAATAATTTTTGTAGTCCCCCCTAGTGGGGGATTTAGAGGTAGTGCCCCCAAAGCGAAATAGTGGGAAAAATTGCATTGTAAAATATTGTAATTTCATAGTAAATCTAGACCGTTCATTATAAGGTCGCACATTTAACGATAGAAGTTATGTTAGAGTTTTTTTTCCTAGAACGAAACCCTCTTTTAAGAAGGAATTTTATTATGGATGTGTATTAGTGTGTGATTATTGTATTATGCGAGAGGAGACTACAAGAGAAAGAAGAGGAAGTTACAGTGGTTGAGTTGTAGGTTGTATCCCTTCATTTTGTTGGATAATAAAATATAAGGACCTGTCAATTTCTCTGGTGGCCATATCCCACACTGGGTGAACCACGTATATATATGTCTCTATTGTATTGTGTATATTCTATGTTTTATTTTATTGCTCCGCGATCCTATTTTTATAACAATGAGAATGGTTCCCATGTATCATGGATGAAACACATCTGTAATATGTCCTCAAATAGTTTCTCAAATGATACCATGACCAATCATCAATATAAACACAAAAAGTCCTCGGAGTTGGTACCTTGCCAAGATGTTGCCATATACACCTCTTCATCAATCAGTTGAAAGAAGAGGAACTAACAAAAGGTTGAGGATACCTGAAAGGAAGACAACGTTGTCTCCGATCATGATGTCAAGGACGTTAATATGTGGAGGATTTAGAACCTCTAGGTGTTGTTGAAGAGTCATCTTCTGTGAAAAAATTGATGTTAGTGTTGAATAGTCTGATAATGACAACTCTAATGTTGAAGTTGGTGTCGAATATGGTTGTGAAATATCTGAAGTTGTATCAATAAGATATGTAGGTGGTGACTACTTCAAATCAACAATAGAAGAGTCATATTGTCTGATGGAATCTTGTGATTGAACAAATTGAGTCTTAATGGCTTAAATATTGAGACAAATTGCTACTGGAAATGAATTCCCAAAAAAAACAAGTCTGACTTTTACTCATCTCATCACAGGATGAATTGGATGTACAATACCCCATCTATTCGTACCAAGGACACCACCAATGTATCCCATATTATGCATCAATTTTGACCCAAAAACACAAGTGTGAAACTCAAAAGTTGGTGAAGGAAGCTCAATAATACTTAGAAATGCAACAATGGCATTAGACGCAAGAGACTGCTGCAGATATTTTTGCAAACAAGCAATAATATCTTCCTTCTATTTTAAATTAGCCAAAAATGCTCATCGAGAAGAGTGAATTTATTCTCCATCTCATTAATACGAGTGGTCCAAGTATCAAATTGAGATTCTTGATCCTCCATTAGACTCCTAATGAGTCTAGAGTCCCTGGAAAAATAGGTACACATGTTTTGAAGACAAATATTGGATCTCTCTTGTTCACCTCGAAGTTTGCTAAATTATTTGACAAGTTTTAGATTCAAACTATGAAGGTTCAATATAACTGCATATTTTTCCTCCATTACAATGATTCTCTCCCAACTGACTTTGATAAACCCCTAAAATTTTACTCTCAATATGAAAGTGAAAAAATTGTGAAATTACTGCAGAAAAGGCACTTACATATGGAAAATTCGTATCAATTTTAGGTGACAATCTTATAGCTTCCTTTCTTAGAAAATAGTGAGTAATTTCACCAAATGGTTCAAAACCCACTTGCACAATCGGTCGATTTACTTATATCGCAAGTGGTTTACTCATAAAGTTAATGTTTTTGGAGAAATCACTACAAAAAAAGGGGCACTTTAAGAGGTGGCCTCTCCCTTTCTTAAGAGACAAAGTGACCATACCCTAATGGTCGCCCTCTACTGGTGTATTGGGAGTGAAGGGTCTCCCTTTGATAGTGTCCTTAGGTGCAACCATTTCTGAATTGAAAAAAATCATAAGTTTGAGTGCGATGGTCGCTCCTTTCGACAAGGAGAAGTTGCAACCCTTTCCAATGGTTGCACTTTTCGACTAAGATACAATGCAACCACGATCTGTTACATGGATTTTCCTTGCCAAAACTCCAATTTTACTCATTCTCTGGCTTGTCTGGCCTGCTCCAAGCAGTGTATCTTTGATACCATGGAAATGTTTCATCGAAACCTACGTAGTAGATCTAGATAAAGAAAATACAAACAAATCTTATTAAGAAAGGAAGAGAGTTTCAATATGGAAGAATGATAAAATATATTCACACTACTCCAATGACATGATCAATGAATGAATGATTGATACAGATGATGATCAATATGATACAATGAATGAGTGGAATACACTCATATTTAGGGAAGATAATTCCATAATTAAGAAAATCAATCAAGCGGTTAGCTTTCCTTAGGAATTCATGCATGAATAATAGTGATGGTCTAAATAGAAAGTCTAAACTAGAACTAGTTAGTTAACTCCCACTAAAATAGTGTGCCGAAAATAGAATTTTCTCCAATGGTAGGAACCAACTTTCTGTAGTGATGAGGGGAAGTGAGGTATTCAACATGACCATACTATGCATTGTATTCATCTATTGTATGCACAATTTCCATTACTTAACCTTTAATTATCATACAATATACCTTGTGCATGACATTACTCCACTTAAAATTCATACATTCATCATTAACTTAAGTGGGCATGATAATAACAACATATATCAATGGAATATTAAAAATTCATCAGCATTATACTAAATATCCATCATATGCATCAGAAACATAGCACACATAAGAAACACATCAAGACACTAGGTTTTAAAGTGGTTCACCCCAATCTAGGCTACGTCCACAATGACTCGCTTCTTATATTATTCATTCTCAATCTCCTTATAGCTACACATTTCTCTTACAAAAATATATATCATTTGAAATTACCCAAACCTACCTAATTTTTTCTGTTGTAGTACGAGCCTAACTCCCGAAAATGTAAGTCATAACACAAAACACCGAAACACTTAGTCAGTTATTCACTCTTTCCTTGACTCTTTGGCTCCACCCTCTCTACCCAAAAAACCATTACATATTTATAGTTTTATATTAGGTCTTATCCTATTACAACATGGTTACAAAGTGGACAAATTGTCCCAAAAATTCCTAACTAACTCCTGTTTCTTCCACGCTGAGTCCTAATAATGCGCTAGATTATTTCCACATGTGCTACTTCTTTGGAAAAATGTTGCACGATCTGCTTCTACATGATTCCAAAAAATTATCCAAAATAACCTGCCCCAACAGGCCCCCAACACTAACATGTGGCTCATCCCGAGCCACTTCTAGTATGCTTCCATGTCGCCAAAAATTTATGTAATGTATCTCTGGATTTTGCAACATTTTCTTTGACTTGCATTTATTGTTGTACAATTTCCTTGACCATCTATGCAGTGATATGAGTCTTTACTTTTTTATCACTTTTGTGGACTATCTGATTGACTAGATGTTGAGTAGTTGCTAATTCCATTGTCACCTTGTAGTCTTATTCCTACAAGGTCTTGATATTTTTTTCTTGTTTCTCCACCCTTAGCTAATTCATCTCTGAATATATATTTCAGTTTTGTGCCATTGTTGTTACCATCTCTACTAGTTGTAATGTACTCATGAATTACTTATACTTTTGCGCCTTGTCCTGTGCAACTTGTAAATTGTGTCTAATCACCTGCAACTCCATGTCTCCATTCAGTTGTATCTAATATCATGTTCTTTTTGCATACATTTTTGTACATTCTTCTTCTAGGCTTCGTATATTCTCTAAAATTGTGGTTTCCAACTTCTCTCTTTGCTCCCTTTCCTATGAGGGAGTGCCCGGTATCTGTCATGCTTCTAGGTCGTTGATATTAGTACAAACTACCTAAATGTCTTTGATCATATTTTTAACTTTTTCCTTCAATGGGTGTCTTCCTCCCTAGGTAATTCTGGAATAATGTTATACACCCCCTCGACCACCTGTTTCACTCTCTCTTCCCGTTGCACGGCCTCATCTCGTTCCAACCTAAGTTGGTCATATTATACTTGAAGTATCTCTTTATCTGTGACTCTGTTTGTCAACTCCATCAAGGTTGAAACTATGTGAACTTGAAGTTCCTCTATCACACTCGTCTATAATCCATATAAAACTTCAATCGACAACTGAGATAACACTAAGTTAATATGACTTAGTGCCTTGAATTTATGTATCAACTCTTCCATGGGGAAATATAAGGCTCACGTCACTATCTTCATGAGTCATCTTTCTATTGATATGATATATGCCATCTTTTGCACCTCAGTTGTCTATACTGTATCCTTTGCTTGCAGTTGTTCTCATGTTTGTAATTTTTCAAGTTTCGTGGTCTCTAAAAATTGTAGTAATGAAACAATTTGTTCTTGCATATATGAATTACTCTCTTCTTGTTGTTTGATTGCATACTCAAAAGATTCATATGTTGATTCCTTAACTTGGTATACAATATTTTCCAAGTAATATTCTATGAGGGATTGAATGGTTGGTTCCCTTACAAATTTCCTTTTCTTGTGTTGTGTGACTGTTTTCTCCATGTCTACTTATTTTCTCTTTTCTCCTATGTGTGGGATTGTCTTTCCTTTTTCGTCTCCTTTCCGTTGTTCCTCTTCTCCACTTGATATTTCTTCATTATTTGTTCATTGTATCTCTAGTTGTTCAATCTATGTTGATGGGATTTTCCAATCATCATCCCAATCTTCCATTATGTGTCCCATCTCTTCCTCAGTTACTCGATATTTTGTAGGTATCCATTCTTGACTTAGATCCTTCTTGGCTTGGATATAGATAAGATGGCCCCGTGCCTTAAAGAACACAACCAGATTGTATGCTTCTGCCACATGTGATGGTATGTGTGATTTCCTCTTAATTATTTCCCTAATGGCTTCCTTATAAATGTAGAAGTGAATATTTTTGACTAGTTGTCTCTCCTGGCGTGCAGTATGCCAAAATTTCGTGTACCTCATGACCAAACATGGATTATTGATCGTTGAAAAACATTGTGAGTCCTTCAGCACCCTCCATGCCACTAGTGATATTAATATCAATAACCATGCATAGTGAAAATCCATACATCTGTCTTGGAATTCCTTATAGTCTATTTGAAACTGGTTGACTAGGAAAGTCGACCATCTCATCTGCATGCCTTCAACGCACTTTTCTATCTCTATGATTTCTCCTTACTGGAACTAGATATTGAAAATGAAACCATTTTTTGGAACAAAGTGGGCATACCTAGTGTCAATCATTAATAAACCAACAAAACCCTTGGACATTGGTCCTTTCGGCATCACCTGCAAGCAAGTGAAGTCTCACCTGAGACATCTAGAGGGGCTGCAGGAACCAAGTTTCTGCAGTGATGAAGGGAATTGAGGTATTCAATGTGACCATACTATGCATTGTCTATTCATCTATTGTATGTGCATTTTACATTACTTAACCTTTAATTATCATGTAATATACCATGTGCACAACATTAATCCACTTAATATCCATACATTCATCTTTAACTTAAGTTCATAGGATCATAACAACATATAAGTGACATATTAAACATTCATCATCATTATACTAACTATCCATCAAATGAGTTAGAAACATAGCACAATTTTTGCGTTGCACACGATTGTAAGACCCTAGGTTCAAGTTTATCTTTGACCAACAAAACCCTTCAGACACCAACCCTTTTGGCATCACCTACATGTACATATGAAGTCTCACCCGAGGTATCTATTGCGACTTCAAGAACCAGGTTTCTACAGTCATGAGGTATCTATTCCATTCGTTCTTAATTATTTGTTATGTGCACGTTATTCTGCAAGTGCTCCTATTATACTACTTAGTGAATCTCAGGTTCATATTACCATTATATTCCCGGTTACTGTATATACTCATTAATGTAACAATCATAGCTATTTCTCCATGAATAAAAATAAAATAAATCTACTCTAATATGCATCTAGAAGGATTCCATAAAAAAACACACAAAGGGAATGTAACACAACATTTAACATGGTTCACCGAAATCTAGGCTACGTCCACAATGGTTGGCTTCTTTATTATGTGTTTGGTAATTTCTTCGACCTTGCACACTTTACTTACAAATATATATCATGGTTATATTTCTCTTCTCCTAGCCTAGTTTCTCTGTAGTGCAAGCCTCTCTCTCTCTGCATCATCTTTTACATTCAAACATCGATTCTCTCCCTTCTCAACCTATCCTATCACCCTTATTACAGATAGGAGCTCCCAAAATCTTGGAATAGACTCCACAATACTGCTTGAGAATAAGTACATGGAGGAACCCATATTCTCCCAACCCATTACATATTTATAATACAATCTAGGTCTTAAAACCCTACTTTATTCATCCCAAAACCCTATTACAATGCATGATTACTCTAGTTAACTGGATTTTCGAGTTGCTTTCTCCACTTTTTCCATCTGCATGATTCTTTTTCACTCTGAATGTTGTTATTCCTGCTTTTTTGCATCCTTGCCTATTTAGAACGTTGACCTCTCATCATTCCTTTTCGTATGCTTTCTTCTCCATATTTATTCTCTTATTTATTCCTCTGTCTTCTTTATTCCTCCTTTTTATTCTTATGTTTGGGCACTGTCCTCCTTTTGTGCACTATCCTCCTAGATGCACCCCAACTTCGCACTCCTTATTCGTCCTTATTGTTTTGTGCACTTCTTCTACACTTAGGATTTTTATCAAAATCGTATCCAAAACTTCCTGTCCAACACACACATAGGAAACACATCAAGACACATGGTTTTAATGTGGTTCACCCCAATATGGGATATTTCCACAATGGATGGCTTCTTATATTATTCATTTTCAATCTCCTTACAGTTGCGCACTGTGCTTACACAAATATATATCAACTGACATTACCCAAACCTACTTAAGTCATTCTGCTGTAGTACGAACCTAAATCCCAAAAACCTTAGTCATAACTCAAAACACCTGAACACTTAGTCAATTATTCACTCTTTCCTTGACTCTGTGGCGTCTCCCTCTCTACCCAAAAACCCATTACATATTTATAGTTTCCTATTAGGGATTAGCCAGTTACAACATGGTTACAAAGGGGTCAAATTTTCCCAAAACTTCCTAATTGATTCTTGTTTTTTCACGTTGAATCCTATAAAGCACTAGCTAATTTCCATGTGCATTTTTTCTTTTCCCAAATGTTGTGCAATCTGCTTCTTCACGATTCCCAAAAATTATCCAAAATAACCTGCTCCAACACCTGTGATTTGTGCATATCCCCTAATAAACTTCTTGTAGTACCTTTTATGACCCAACATTGCTCGTAATTGTCACACTAAAGTAGGTGGTGGAAAATCAACAATTACAACAATATTTGTAGGATCAACCAACAATCCTTTTTTACATAGTACATGACCCAAACAAATACCAAATGGTGTGCAGAAGATGTGCTTCTTTAATTTCAAAGATATCTGAAATTTCTTGCATCTGTCCAACATCAAGCGTAGAGTTTCAACATGGTATTTCAAAAAACTAAACATTGTCCAGTCATCCAAGTATATTTCCATGAAATTATGAATAAACTCTTTAAATGTTGCGACAACCACTCTAGATAATATTGTTGGTGTTCTTCAATCCAAAAGGCACAACTGTGACAATCTTAATCTCATGATACCCTAAAAATCCATCAGTTAATGAGTAGGCTTCCTATCCTTCTACATTATCCAAGACTTCATCTATAAATGAAGTAGGAAATGGATCATGTAAGAAAGCATCATTCAATTTCCTCAAATCTACAAAAATTCTTATTTCTCATGTCTTATTATATTGAACCACCATTGAACTAATCCACTTTGACTCTGTGAAAAGTTCAATAATTCATACTTCCAACATCCTATCTATCTCTTCTTTCACCTTCTTATTATATATCGGGTTCAATCGATATGGTCTCTACTTCACAGGATTATCATGTGGCTTCAAAGAGATCTTCATCTCTCCTAACTCTACAACAATCCCTTTCATCTCTGAAAATGTAGTCTGGAACGGATCTTGATACTCGCACAATAAATCAACAATATTTTCAGTAGTTTCTTCATTCTAGTAATGTCCTATGTTTGCTAACTTGGGCTTATCCTCTATACGGATAATCACTTTGTTCATTTTCAATGGCTTTGCATATACATCAGATTTTAGATCTTAAACTTCTACTGCGTGTTCTCCTTCAGTTTATGGTACTTGTAATTTTCTCGGATCTTCATCCTCCTGGTATTCTCTAGTGACATTATAGCATTGCAAAACTTCTCTAACTATCACATAATATATATGCATGCTACATATGGGTACTAGTTCTATCAAGTCTTCTAATGAAAATATATTTTCCTTGATAAGTTATAGAGTTATGTCTACTGAAGGGGCATAATCTTCAAAAATAAAAGTAACCTTTAAGTTGTGAGTCAACTCTTCCCATTAATATTTTGTATCTCTATGCACTGCTAATTCTAAATAGAAGTTCTTTAGAATCGTATCCAGAGTTCATATAAACAAGTGCATCCATTATTTCTTCAGTACTGATATCCATGTTGCAATGCACCGTGTAACATGATCTGTAGGACAATTCAACCCTGTATACTTTCATGCAATATATTATTTTTCTACTCCAAATATGATCTGTAAAAATGTTTTGCATTGCTACCAATCCTCTATTATGTCCTTATGCACAGCCCACCATATTGCATAAGTCACTTTCATAGTGAAATCTAAAGATAACCGTCTTTGTTAATTTGGTATCTGCAATTCAAATTCCTTTATAAAAGAGTCTATGGATTTTATTCCATCATTCTTCGGGGGATCACATACCTTAGTTCCAATCCATCATAACATGAAGGTAATATGATCACATCTCCTTGTCGATGCTTCATGTAATCTATGCTTCCAATGCTCTAGTTCTTCTTCTAAATCCAATGAGAAAGAACTAATACTACACCAACTGAGTGCACCATCGGTAGTAGGGTTCACATAGTCATCCATCTGTGCAGTCACATTATAAAGGTTATCGAGCTCTTTTCCCTTTTTTGGTTCCACATATCTTCTCCCCTCTATGGGATCCAATGGTGCAATAACTTTCCAGTCTCCTTCTTCAAACACCATCAGTCTCTTCTTTAGATCAATCAAGGTATGGTCATCAAAAAACAAATCAAGTACTAGTAACTTTGGATATGGATTACTACCATCTACTATCATTTTTACTTCAAAATCAACAATAATGCACACTTTGTCAATGTTAACAATCATCCCTAACAACCTTCCAATCAAAACAATCTTACGTTGATTTGATAACCTCAACTAAATAGGTGACGATATTAACTTCGGTTTTCCCATCGTCTCCCAGGTCTGCTTCAAAAGGAAATTCACATAAGATCTCAAGTCTAAAATTATATTAACCATGTCATAATCTCCTATCTTCACATTCAGTCTGAATGACCTATTCTTCCTTCTCTTGTGATGTACTTGGTTAACTGATCGTTGTATGACAAGGGATTCTTTATCTTGCACACATTGATTGATTATCCCATGTAGTACATTTAACGTAGTCTCATACTTCATTAATTATAAACAACTCTTCAAGAAACTTCTTGGCATACTTACCTTCTCAACTTGCCTTTCTGAAAGGTCATTTATTGGAAGCATGTCATAGATAGGTGACTTGTCATACATCGATGGAGTAATCGAAGTCGATGCTATCCATTATGTCTTTATCAGTTCTTTCCTTGTTTTCTTGTATGTTCCTTTTTTCTTTCTATGGTCAAAAAATGAAGGAGGATTTGTTGCTTTCCTTACCCACTTCTTGGTCCACTTTCCTTGTTCTATCACATCAACTCTTGTTCTTTATCCTTTTTGTGTAAATACTGCTACCTTAGGTCATTTGTTGTGCTCCTCCATAGCCATCATCTCCACATTTGGGTTCCTCTTTTCTTGCTATTTTGTGATCAAATATGGACATTATTTTGTCGCATGGTCCATTTGTCTATAGTAAGTGCATGTCATGCAAGGATTAGCACAGTATCATGCGAAATGCCCAGGTTGATTACAGTTGTCACATATAATCATACCTCTTCCTCTTCCAAATCCTCCTCTTCTACATCCTCTAAATCATCCTCTTCCTCCTTGATTGTAACCTCTCAGAGTATTATACTGTGAACCTCTCAGAGTATTATATTGTGGTACTCCTTCTTTCATTCCTTCTTCCCCTTAGACTCTATATGAATCTACAGTTCATTCTCTCATCAAATATAGTGCATGAAACACCTTTTCATCATGTCTGGCAGACTTACAAAAATTAAAAAGCAGGTTTCTATAAGTGATTTGGTACTTCTACATCAACGGGAAAGCAGTAGGATGATGACCCATCATTTTACATATCTCACACCATACTCCTAAAGGATTCAAATATCTTGTATCCAAATACCCCTTAAATGTTGGACACTCATTCTTATGATGAACTTCCATTCTACATGTAATACACTAGACTTCTTCATGATATTCCTTCCCTTTAGTCATCTCTTGCAACTAAATTGTCAATGCTGCTAACTACGGATAAACCTGAGCCACACATGTTCCATTCTCTCCTACAGGGGATTCTTCCAACCTCGTGGAAATTTCTAGGGATTCTGACTGTGATGCAATCTTCCGATGTGTCAAAGGACAATGTATATGTGACAAAAATCCTACAATGAAACACTCTCTATGCTACTCATCTGGGATATGGAATGCAAACCGATCCTTTAATATCTTGAATCTTTGGTCAAATCCCATACTGACTCATTTGAAAACTCCTTGATCTCTTTCAACTCTGTAATACATTGCGACTCTAACTTCAATTTCTGGAACTCTTTCAACAAGGATTTCTTGATGTCTATTAATGTTCTGGTTTGTCTCAATAGACTGATACTTCATATACCATATTAATGTTCGTTCTCTTAATTTCATTTCCAACTATGCAATATTTGCATCATAATCCTAGACGTTCTTAACTGTACATTTTTCTTCACAAACAAACAAATGTTGTTATGGATCCTCTATCCCCGCTCCATGAAAGACATGCGTTCTCAAAGTGGGGTCTATCCTTTCCATTGCATTATGCACAATATTCTTCCTTGGTGACACTAACTGATTATGACTTAGCACACTACTTACACTACTTTGACTACCTTTACTACTATCTCTAATTATTTCACTATTTATAATTTACAAAGCTTTATATCTTACCTCAGTCCTTGGAGATGCACATTGGGTTATGGGTTCGATGCAAAGTCTAACCTAAGTGGGATGTAAAAAATCTTCTTCTACTAGACTGATTTGACAATCCTTTTCCTTTTCCTTTCCTTTTGTGCATGATATTCCTTTGATCTGGAGTATTACACCAGTGTTCCTTTCCTTAATATCAATATGTTTCCCTTCTCTCTCATCCACAATCCTCTTCCTACTATGCATAAATATTTTACCACTGCGCAATACCCCAATATCTTCGTCCACCACACATTCTTCTTCTCTCAATGTCCTTAGCCTATCCATTCCTCATTCCGTCTCTTCATCCCTCTTTTCCATACACTCAGACTATCCCCCGGTAAACCCAAAATATCCCTATGTGCGCGAAGGCACTTAGCTACTAGAGGAATCAAATTCTGTCTTCATAACCCCATTATCACACAACAACATCTTGAGCCAAGTAGACAATGATTTCAAATACCTTCTGCATGAACTTTTACATAATTGTATTTCAACAACACTATATGACTGGGTACAATAGTGAACTCAATAATATAACCCCCCAATACGTTATCCAGCCAAAAATAAACTGCGTGCGATATCTTATTGTTTACGGTATTAACTTGTTGAATCAACTCAGAGGTCAAATTCCTTGGGACCAAAACACATAATGTTCCATTATTTTCAGCTAACCTTTGTATCCACCAAGCAAAAACATTCAAGAAATAAACAAATAAAATATCATGTAAATATGTGAATACATACCTATGCAAACATTGTTCTGAACTGATATGTGGGTTCCTATTCTAATCTCTGGCAAACTCTTGTTACTTTTTTTCTAGCCACTATTCGATCTCTTCCTTAATTGGCCTCCACATTCACCTCAGTCGCATATCCTAGTCCTGAAAAAAAAACATGTGTTGGTACATAGTGGGTAGACCCGAGGTTCAACATGAAACCACCAACAAAACCCTTAAGATACCAACCCTTTCGACATCACCCGCAAGAAGGTGAAGTCTCACCCAAGGTATCTATGGGGACTTCAGGAACCATGTTTCTACAGTCATGGACGAATGTGAGGAATTCGTCACAACCATTATACTTAACATTCATTCATTATACCATACATCTTGTGCACAAAATCAATAACATATTCATATTAACCATTCACAAATTATCTGCGCGCAATAAACAAAACAATAAATAAACACATCACACCATAACATAACACATTGTTATAACCCTAAATTGCACCACACATGCTTACCTGGCATCAGGCCAACTCATATACCTTCATTGCCAAAACATCTGTTGAACAACCTCTTTAAAAATCCTCTTGGGTAAAGGTACACGTGCCCTAACCCACTACTTCATGCGTGTGAACGCTGGAAAGCCTACTACAGCCCACATTTACCTAACAAAACACAAAAATAGGAAAGTTGTCGACGGGACAAAAAGCTATGGGTCAGTTAACTGAAACTCCCGGCCATGCATGGCCGAGAGTTCGTCCAAAACCCTAGCTCCTTCTAGCCTATAAAAGAAGGGGTAGGGGTACTATTTGGAGGGGGGGAAATTATAGCGAAGAAACTCTGCCCATTTGCCAAATCCATTTGTCCCAACCCTTTAGCCTTTCCTCAAGCCTAAGGAGAATTAACGCAAAGTAGTTGGAGGACAAAAGAAGAGGAGGAGCCCAGGATCAGGATCAAGGAGCGGTGGCCAGTCTCAACTTTGATTGTAAGTTGAGTCATTTTGAAAATAATAAAAGAATACTTTTCCCATCCCAATGCATGAGTTATCTACGATTTGTGTAATTTATGCTTAATTTCTAACCCTCAAGTAGAAAAATAGCATGCATGCATAGTGTTTTGTCTTGATTGCAAGTTAACTTTGGAAGGAGCAGCGCAAGTAAGCGGGCAAAGTGCAACGGAGGATATACACCAAACATCAGTAAAAAGGTTAGTAGTTCCTTTCCATGCATGTGTCTTGAAAGAGGGGTTTAAGTTTTGGGTGGTAGGTTAAAAGGTCATTTCTTTACGGTCAAAATCTGCATGCAAGCCTGACCCTAGTTTGCTAGTCCGTAGGGTATTATTTCCCAACAACACACATATACACCATATTTAACTTGGTTCACCCAATATGGGCTACGTCTACAACGACAAGATTCTTATATTGTCATTCAACATCATCTCTTACAAAATGTGCAGATCACGCTCATACATGAAATCTCAATTATTCTTAAAATACCCTTTTCGTTCGTGCATACAATGCACACTTATCTCATTCTCCCACATCCAACTATTCAAAACTTGACTCCTTTATACCCAAAAACCCTTACATATTTATACATTTTCATTGGGCTTATCTTGTTACAAAATGGACCAAAATACTTAATCACTTCTAACTAACTTCATTTATTTGCATGAGCTGAACTTGAAAATGCACTAACTAATCTTCCTTGTTTTTTGCGTGCTCTTGTGCAGTTCCCAAAACTTGTCCCAAAATGCATGCCCCAACAATGTTCTTGTGCATTGAAAAATGTTGGAGGTAGGTACTTTTTCATTTCACACATTAGGCGAGGAAGTTCTCTCCTCCAATACCTTATATGTTATTTATGAACTTCTTTAGATGACAACCACCTACACATGATGCAAGCAAATGACTGCTAGTTTAAGTATATACATTGCAAGTAAAACACAAGTGAACAAGTTCTGCAACGAATATTTTTCATGGAAATCATTATTTACCTCATGTATTTGCCAAGATCATATATGAATTGTTTTATGTTGTTTCAAAGTTGTCTGGAAGAGATATTGGTAGAACATACTGTAACAAAAATGGAATCATTATAAACATTAGAGGTAGAACATACTGTAACAAAAAAGTAAAAAAATAAAATACCAAAAATATGTATACCAATATAAAAATATAAAAAAAATAATTACCTTAATGAAGGTATGATAGTCATGAGTTTTTACCCCACCAAACTCACCTTTCTTTGTTAAGATAGTATTTATGTTTGAAGAAAATCCCGTGGGAAATTTATTTTTCCTAATGACCTCTTTTACAACATTTATTTGTTGCTTTGTAAATAACCATGGAATATTATCTCGATGTCCATCTCTATTTGAACTAATCATATTTTTTACTGTATGATTGGATTCTTGAATGTCACTCCAAATTTTTCCATTTGTTTCTTTGTCACTCCTTCCATGTAACATTCTCCATAATGTTTCTATTACATTCTTCCTGATATGCATTGTATCAAACAAATGAAATATTTGTAGGTTCTCATAGTAGCTGGGAAACATACTAAATTGTATAGGGTATGTTTTCATTCCTCTTGGAAGCCCATTCATCCCTTGATGACATTTATGAAAAATAAATGAAATTACAACAATAATTGTTAGATACAATAAACATATTTCAATACAAATTATAATTGTAAAACATTAATATATATGGTACATAGACTAATTGTTTACCTTAACTATTTCTATTATATTCCAACTTCCATAGTTGAGGTGTCATTCTTCATGGTTTTATTCCAATATCTTCTTTGAAATTGAAAATATGTTTTTTTGTAGTTCGATAACTATGGTTCTTAGGGAGGAACTTCCTATACTCATCAAACACCTCCTTTCCTAAACTTATTGAATGATGATATTTCATCCTAGTGCCACATACTGAACATGCAAATTTACCCTTGGTTTGTAGGCCTACAATATATGGATTAATTTCAGTATCAATTACATACCAAGGAATTTTTAAAAAAATGCATGATATTTTTAAAAATATATATACTATTAAAGTGCATTAGTACATTACATACCACAAAAATGTGTTATCCATGGCACATCATGAATTTTTCGTGTAAGTATTCCATGGAATTGAAAAAAAAAATTCGCTATTGATCTAGAGATGTTGTACATAGTGATGCCAACCCATAACTTCAGTAGCTTGTTGATAAGAGGCTCAATATATACATTCATATATTTAAATTGGTACTTACCTAATTGATTGAAAGTACACATCATTACTACTTTGTATATATGTATATATAATAAATTATGCAATGAACAAGACAAATGAAATGTTGCGGTCAATTTTTTTTATAAACAAATACCTAGAACAATCATTTCCAACATTGTGTGCTCCCTCTTTATTGACATCCAAGGAGGGAGGTTATTTTTTATAACAAAAACAGGCCACACTGAGTAAATATACCTAATATCACCAAATGTATTGACATCGTCAATTGCTAATGAAATCCTAACATTATGAGGTTCTTATTTAAAAATTGGCCATGATCTAGGTGGATATCGGTGGCCACCCACCTTTTCTGACTGGCTCAAAACAATTTGCTTGCAATTTTGGCAATTTACTATTTTTAGCAGCTTTTAACTTTCGGGGCCATTTTAAGGGCCTAAATGAATTTTTTTCGAGATCAACCCAACTCATTGATAACCAATGGCATGATTTAGGCCCCAAAATGAATCTCCTTGATGATACCTTTCCAACGGGCTATCATGCGCCTAAAACAGGGATCGTATGCAAAAGTTACGACCCCAGGAAGTTAATGTACTAACTTACCCAAACAAGGCCCACATGACTTTTGGCGCTTCATCTCCTAGGGTCAGGTTTTTGGATGTCTAGGATTTTTGGAATTCCTTTTTATTGTAAAAAGGCCTTCAAAGCCTCAATGTAATCATCTTCTGGCGAATGCGAGTAGCTGTCACATCTCTTCTCAGAGATAAGCTTCCACCATTCTAGCGAGTCTTTCACTCTGTATTTTTACAGTCTCTGTACATTTATTTCATTAATAGAAATTGATTATTACTATATATCTATGTTTATGGTTGCATCTTTGATACATTTTTGTTATATCATTGAATATCTGCGATATCTCTTTGTATTTCTTTATTATATCTCCGCTCTCATTTCATGTCGAAAATAATCTGGATCAGGCCATCTTTATTCGATGTTCCTAAATGAAGAACCATCTACAAGAATTCAAAGAAAACCATATTCAATTTTTTTCCATACATGGTAATTCATAAATTTTTCTCTGCTTTGGTACCTGAACATTCCTTGCAAACATGGAATTATGGGGACATGACAAAGAACCTTTCGAGGCATGTGTTGTGTTACTTGATCGGTTCAATATCTATTGATTTGACATTGTGGTGATTTTGTTTCTGATGAATATTGTCCATAATATATAACAGGATCATTAGGACATGCATCAATAGCTTTGTACTCCATCCAAATATCTTCCATAATTGCAGATAATTCTTGGTAGGAGAAATTCACCTAACAATTTACAACGCAAAATATAACTAGTTAATGTAAAGAATATTCATATTAAATATTGCATCCTTAATTTACACATTAATTAATAGCACTAAGAGTAGATAAACAAAACAAAAATAAGCATTTTATGTATATGTGATGAATTATATTACATACCTTAGGATTTGGTTGAGAAAAGTGTTTGAAAAACCATTCAATACCTTCAATTTCACCAAAAACAATATAACAAAGAAAATATTTGTCCTTGAGCCTTCATAAAGGGGTTTTTGCGACTTATCAATCAGATGTACATCATGAATATCATCAAAAGTTTCATCCATCGAAAAAAGGTGTCTTGGATAAATCTATTTATACCATCATTCTCAAATGTACCATTATCAATGTTATCTTCTTCCATAAGATTAAATTTATCTCCAATATTCGCTCCATTTTCCTCATTGTGTACAACAATATTTCTACTACTACTTGGCACATTCCCAAGATCTCACTTAGGATGCCCTTTCTTCATAATTACAATCAATCAAATGATAATAGTGTATGTAACGAATATTGAAATCATAGAAAGATATACTAATGCAGTCAATATAAAAACATATAATGACTACTAACTTACCAAGGGACGATATTCATACCTCCCTTCAACGTGTCCAAAATGTCTACAATGCCTTTCATATGTTGTTATTAAATGTCTTATTCTATTGAAGTGCATGTATTGATTGCAAGGGAAACACCATTTCATGTCACCCTTTGCTTCCAATGCCACAAATAACCTTTGAAGCGTCATATCATTTTCATTTAGAGTAATGTTATATGGCATTGTAATTAACTGTTACAAAAAAATCCAATGGAGCAATATAAGTACAATATGCGAATATATTCTACCAATTTCACACATGTAATTGCATTTATATAGGCCAAAAAACATAATACACATAATAGAGAGGAAGAGGAACTATGACCCCATATGAGAGGAATTAAAGGAAAGGGAAACAATTTTATGGTTTCCATTTCATCAAAATATTGGGGAACATCAAAATATTGGGGAACATCCTTCCAAAATTTGTAAACATTTTTTTTAAATGGTTGGCATGCACCCTCCAACCTTTCGCATTGGGTCAAAATACAATAATGTTGAAACTAGGAAAAGGGAAAAAACTTGAGATATCACCCTAGTATATAGTATTTAGGGTTTACAACATATCCACAGTCCTGTAACTTGTAACATGTAAATTAGCAACTGCATGCATGGGTGTTTCTTGGCAGGGCATACATTTTTCATCAAGCCATGTTTTCATGATTTGTTATGCATTTTTCCCTTTATGCATTCTTTTGCATTTACAAGGCAATTTTTAGCCTTTGAACAAATGAGGGTTTTTGTTTTGAAAATGAAGAATTGAATGTATTAAAATATTTAAAATGATAAAATACAAACTCCACAATTTGAATCACTCAATTTGTAGGTTGTATGAGTCTTGGGCGTGCATTTTACAAAAATACAGTTTTATCCTCCATTTTATAAGAAGTCTTCAATATTGGTTCAAGGTAGAAGAACTATTTCATTTGAAACTCCACTTAGGGTGATATAGGTATATTTATAATGTTATTATATTCACCCCAAATCTCTTATAACTAAATTTCTAGCTATATAGAAGCATGGGTGTGCATTTCCATTAGGTCACTTTGTACCATTTTGGTTTTTCAATTAATAGGGAATATTTTTCCTCTTATACATAGCAGCCACATTTATGTTTGAAAATGAACATAAAAATATGTACACAAGTGTAAATTATCTAATACACCCTCAACAACTTGAATCACTCAAATTGGAGGTGTTTTAATACCTGGGCATGCATTTTTGTGAATCCTCACGTGCATTTTACACAAGGGAAAAAATTAGAGTTTAAAAGAAAAGCATGTATTTATTACGTGTGAATGTGCATTTTAATATGTGGAGACTATAAAAAGATTTAATTACAGGTTTATGCAACAAAAGAAACCCAATTATTCCTTCCATTATTTTCCAAATGGTTGGCATGAAAAATCAATAATCAAAACAATGAGGATTGGATGGGCAGTAAATTGTAACATACCCATCCTACAATAAGGTATACAATGTTTTGTTCCTTAGGATTGCATTTTAGAGGAAACAATGAGAATTTTTAGATAAAAAACCTTCTGTTATGCATAAAGGGTAAAAATTGTCTTGTAAAACAAAGAGGTCAAATTGTTAAAACTAGCCTTGTTGAAATGCATTCGCAATGGTGAAATTTGTATGATTATATCAGTGATATATAGGCTTATTAAAAATCCATTCCTTCAAATAAATTATGAACACCCCATGGTGAAAAAGGAACTCCCTCCAAAGGAAAAATGCATAAAATGCATGAAAACAAAGAAAATGACAAATGCACGTCCTAGGAAGAAAAATGCATGCCTTATGTTGGTAATTGTATGTTGACCTTAAGAAATTACATGAAAACATGGTATTGAGGAAAATTCATTCCCTGGAAGGGAAAAATGCATGTCTCAAGTTGAAATTTCACATTGATGGCATGGGATTTCATGTTTACATAGTAAGGTCGAGGAATATGCACAACTTGTTAATGAAAAATGCATGCTTGCACTATAAAAATGCACGCCCTTGACATGCTATGAAACCCTATGTTGTCCTAAACCCTAAATGATTATTCCTTAGCCCATTTGAATGGTTTTCATACAAAGATGAATGAAAATGGATGTTGATCCATTATGTATGATTGATTCTACTATGGCATATATTATAACAACCCTGAACCCGTGTTTGACAATATGTTTGGAAACACACATATGTAGTTAACCTTGTATGTTGATTTGTTTCCCGAGTCCCAGAATCTTAGAAAATCGAAGTACTTGTAAGTCTCCCACACCTATGATTTATTTAAAATGCATGAAATATAGATTTCTTACCATTTAATTTGATATTGAGTGTGTGTGTGTTTGTATTATAGTCAGAAAAGTTTGTAATTTTTCTTTCAAAATTACATTGACACATTCTGGAAATCATTTTTTTATTTTCCAAGTTACAACGTGTTAGGCTATGAAAAGGGTATAAATATCTTCCTTTTTCCCACATTTCATGATATCATCTTGATTGACTTTTTGGTTATTTAGGAGAAAATAGAATAGAAAATGAATAATATACTCTTTTGCGTTATTGATAAAGTCAGATTACATAGATCCTAAATATGATTGGAATTGTCTGGTTTTATTACAAGATTAGTTAAATATTCTCAAATCCAAGATAGCAAAGGAAATCTTGAAGATGTGCAAGCTATTGGAGGTTGAGGATTGCATGGTGCAAGACAGTTTTGAAGATGATTGAGTTTCTTGTATTGTAACATTATAATAGTAAAGAAATCCTAAGGATCGAGAGGATAGCTTAATTTACCTAGACTATTGTAATATATAAAGGGTAAAATAGACCTTGAAAAAAAGAAGAATTGCATCCAAGAACTCCAAGAACTCAAAACTTAGAATTCCTCTGCGTTAGAAGTTTTTGTAAAATGTTGTACCAGCTATGAAATTAACAAAATCTTTGAGTAGTTTTACCATTTATATATACTGAATTTCAAATAGCAGTTCTTCTAAGGACCAAGGGCCCAGTCTGAAGGAGCTACTGTTCGACCTGTAATTGTATCAATTCAATTTCTGTTTTGTGATTCGATTCTCTTTTACAATAGTTAAATGAATGCATAAGTGTGCTGATGATTCCATTTCAATTGCAAAAGATAGATGTTCCTGAAGAATTAGATGCTTGTTGTTCCAATTTCCATTACTAAGATTTGATGCGTGACAGTTCCTCATAAGTTCACACTTGTTGTTCCTTTCACTCAGTTTACAATTGTTGTTCCTTTCTGTTAAAAGATAGTTGTTATTTATTTCGATAGAATTACGATTGTTGTCTCTTTTCAATTAGATTACAATTTCTGTTTCTTTCCATAGATAAAGTAATTCACCTTTTCCTTTCCAGCAATTTGATTCATAATAATAGTCAATTCTGCAAGTATTTACTTAGATTCAATTATTACTCTTAAAATGAATTCAATAGATTAATTAGTTCCTTTCCATTGCACAACTTTAGATTTCAATTCATAGAATCTTTAATGAATGTTTGAGGAACTTTATTGTTGATAAACTCAGATTTTCTTTCACTACATGATTTTAGCCTCTATAAACTATCTGCATAGACTTTTCCAATATTCTTTGAGACAAAAGACGAATCCCCGGGTTGATAAATTAATGTTAAACTAAGGTTGTTTTTAGACATCTTTAGAGCCCAACATTTTGGCGTTGTTGCCGGGGAAGACTGTCAAAGGTAGCATAGATTGTGCCTCTGGAGGACTAGGTATTGAAGATGGAAGGTAAGAACCTACACAAGTGATAAGTAAGATGCTTATGACAGCGCCTACCTCCAGCTGACGCAACAAGAGGTAGCATAGGTGTTTTTTTTCTTTATGGATTTTTTTCTTTTTTTGTTGTTGTGTGAAGTGTGTATGACTAAGAAGAAAGATTTTGAAAAACCAAAACCCCCACCAAAAATTACCAAATCCCAGGGCTCGGTGCTCCCTGGAAGAAGAACTTTCATAGATGACATCATCCGAAAAGCATAATCTCAAGCTTCGGTTGGACCTAGAAAAGGATCTACCCGAATCTCTCAGGTGGCAGTTTCACCAACTGCATCCCACACTGAGATCCATAGAAAAACTGAAGGGACTGAGCAAAGCTTTCAGAGCACATATCTTCCATCCCTCGACCCTTTAGAAGAGGGAAACTCTTGTAATCTAGAGGAAGGAGAAGGAGAAACCAGTGGGATAGCCGAGATAGACCCACCAACTAACCCCAAATCTCCTGTGAAAGAAGAAGGCATACCCGAAATCCCATATAGAGGAAGTGAAATCAAATCCCCTAGAGGATTAGATGACCAAGCATTTCAAATAAAGTACCTGGATCAAGAAATCCCTAAATATTTATGGCATGTTTTCGATCAAATGGCACAACCAAATGCACAACGTCCCCAGACTTTCACTTTGGAATATCTGATAGTTGATCCAATCGCCAATGCCCCCATGAAGGAAATTCCCCTACAAAACCTACCAACCTTTCATGGAATAATCTCAGAAGACCCAGACACATTCTTATTTGAATTTGATGTCCTATGTAGAGGGTATGATTACACCTCCAAACCCCCAAAACTAAAATTGTTCCCCTCCACTCTGAAAGGAGCAGCTCTACGCTGGTTCATGGGATTGGGAGGGGGAACTATAAACTCATGGGACTAAATGAAACAAGTCTTCTTGAAAAAACATCAGGATTATTGTAGAACTAGAGACTTAAAAGATGAAATCTTTCAAATGACTGCAAAATAAAATGAATCATTAGAAGAATATGTCGAGAGATTTCAATATAATTTACAAAGATCACCCTATGGCATGTTACCAGGTGAAGTTCTTAAGGAAACTCTGATTAAGGGTATGAAATATGAATGGGTAGAAACATTGAATTTAATGGGGAAGGGTGATATTTATCAAGAGGCTTATGAAAACATCGTCCTACTGTGCATCAGGTGCTCTAGAGGAAGTTCATGGCCCAAATCAAGGATGTGTATCCCCCTCACCAGAAATAACAATATTACCAGCGAGGGTGTTACGCAAGCTGAAGTCGGTAATATCTTAGAAAACTTCAAAATAGATATTCTGAGCACTCTGAGTACACAATTGAATGTATTGCAGGACAAATAGAAGAAAACAGAAGTAGAACAAACGTTGGCCATATTTTTCCATAGGTGCAGAAGGAAACATGGTCCAAGGGATTTCCCTTTGGATGTGGTTCGGGTTTGTGCTATCTGCGCAAAAGATCATGACACGGAACAATGTCCATCACTTCCTGGACTGAAAGTTGTCTTTAGAGAAGAAAAAGAAGAAACGGATTCGTTATATCTGATGGCTCAACGACGTCAACAACAGAATCGGCCTCCAAATACACTACAGGACCCTTCCTCTTTCCTCTCTAGATAGTATAATCAACAACAAGCTCTTGGTAGCACATGGAAGGGTCAACCATTTACTAATTAGAACTTGCAACCAGAGCAATACCCACCTGTAAATCCCAATTGGAAAAACCATCCCACTGCAAATCCTCCATGGCAGAATCATCCAACCACAATTTCTATTTGGCCTCACTCACAATATCCCACCTCTTCCTAGAAAAACTCAAATAAAAACATCTACCCTTCACAATGGCCCAACATGACTACCCGAAACCCAAATTGGAATTAGATTTGGCAGTGCCCCATGGGGACAAACAACCAACCCGTAGGGATGGCCCCTCAAACTCAACCTATGTTACAAGCACCACTCCAATTGCCTCAAAATCCATAATCACAATTGCACCCTCAACTACCAGCCCAAACTTACCCGAATCCAAATAACAGATCGTCTCAGCTCATCCAGATTATGGAGAATGGGGAAGGAGAGACCAGCTTGGTAGGGTGCAACGAATTATGGTTGATATCGGGATGGATAATCTCTCCTGAAGAAAATAACGTTTTTCAAGAACAGGAGAGTGGAAAACAACCAACAATAACACCTTCAACTGTGGTAATAATAGAAAAAATCGAGCAAGGGGGAAACATAGTCAAACCACAAGATCCTGATAAGGAGGCAACGCCCTCCCCTCCGCTCCTTGAAATATTGATGATAACAAAACCAGACGTATATCCCAACTTCGACATAGTAGGGGAACTCAAGAATTTATATATTAAGATTCCACTCCTGCAAGCTCTCCAGGACATTCCAATATACGCAAAAACGATCAAGGAGCTATGTGGGAGAAAGCCCGTCAGAAAAATTCAAAATACATCATCAACAGTCCGTGTGGTAGGAGCCTTGTCTGATCTAATTGTAGGTAGACAAGAACTGGTCAAATATGTAGATCCGGGGAATCCCATAGTGACAGTTCAGATCCAGGGTTGTTCCTTTCCAAATACACTAGTCGATTTGGGAGCAGCCATCAACATCCTGACTATGGAAACCTGCAATACCCTGGATTTTAACTCCTTCGAACCCACCACAATAATGTTTCAGTTGGCAGATCGATCAGTAGTTTGACCAATTGGCACATTACATGATGTAGCCATCTCCGTCGACTCTTGGGAATATCCAGCAGACTTCCTCATCATCAACCCACGAAGTAGACTTGAAGGGCATCCATTAATACTGGGCAGGCCATGGCTTGTAACAACAGATGCATATATAGGATTTCAAGTAGGTAATAAGACAATCACTAGAGGGGGTATCACAAAGAATCTCATTTTATATCCTCTTGCTAAGCCATGTCCAACTTTCGTATATCCACAATTTCCACCACCGCGATACCTAGAGAGGGATTTACGATCCCCTCTTACACAGGAGGAATCCCTTAGACTTAAAAACTAGCTGGAAGATGACGTAATCAGTGGGTTTATCAATAGTCCAGCCACCATGAGAAACCTGACCTGCCAGATGCTCCAAGTTGTTCTAGATTGTGAAGCACAGGGAGACCTGCTGGAAGATTTAATGGAACAACAAATTCCAACTACAGCGGTGCATAACAGCAAATGCATCGATATTGCACCATGTAGGTCTCTAAACATCAATTCCAATTTAGATGAACAACAACAACAAAAGATAATTTAGGTCCTCTCCAAATATCATCAATCTTTTGCATGGGAATATTTTGATATGAAAGGGATTGATCCGCAACTCTGCACACACCACATTTATGTTGAAAAAGATGCCCGGCCAAACCGATAGCCACAGAGAAGGTTGAATCCTCACCTTAGGGATATCGTTAAAGAAGAATTACAAAAGTTGTTGGACGTAAATTTTATATATCCCATCTCAGATAGTCAGTGGGTTTCCCCATTAGTGATCGTCCCAAAGAAAAATGGGAAATGGAGAATCTGTGTCGACTACAGGGAACTTAACAAAGCCACTCAAAAAGACCACTTCCCTTTGCCTTTCATTGACTAGGTCCTGGATACTTTGGCAGGAAAGAAATTATTTTCTTTCTTAGACGGTTTTAGCGGGTACAATTAGATTTAGATTGCCTCAGAAAATCAAGATAAAACTACATTCACATGCCCCTGGGGCACTTTTGCATACAGAGTATTACCCTTTGGACTTTGTAATGCTCCAACCACTTTCCAAAGGGCCATTCTGAGCATATTCAATGATCTCATCAGTGAAGGGCTTGAAGTCTATATGGATGATTTCACTCCTTATGGCGATGACTTCGATCAAGCATTGAATAACCTAGAGAAAATAATAGAGCGATGCATTGCGACCAGGTTATGTTTAAGCCACAAAAAGTGTCACATGATGGTGACAAAAGGTTTTGTACTAGGGAATTATATCTCTGCAGATGGAATTAGGGTAGAACCAACAAAAATAGAGGCAATCCTTAATCTACCTACACCACACACATAAACTGAGGTACGTAGTTTCCTTGGCACTTCAGGATACTATCGTAGATTTATGGAAAAATTTGCAAGAACCGCTACACATTTACATGCTTTGACTGGTAATGTAGAATTTCGGTGGTCTAACAAGTGTGATGTGGAATTTGTAGGACTCAAGAATTTGATCTCGACAACACCAGTGCTAAGGGTACCAAATTGGAAAATACCATTTCACATCTCCATCGATGCATCACATATTTCCATAGGCATTGTCCTCGGATAGGAGGAAGACAAGAAACCCTACACCATTTATTTTATTAGCAAGAATATCAATCCAGATGAACTTAATTACACAGTAACAGAGAATGAATTTTTAGCTGTTATACATGCCATCAATAAATTTCATCATTATATAATAGGCTATCCGGTCATTCTGTATACTGATCGTTCTGCTATTAGATATCTAGCTAATAAACCAATTACTAATGGAAGGGTCACTCGATGGTTGTTACTATTGTAGGAATTTGATATCACCATCAAAGATCGACCCGGGAGAGAAAACCTTATCGCAGACTTCCTATCCCGCATACCCAAAACAGACGACTCCTTAATAGTCGAAGATTGATTTCCAGACGAGCATCTGTTTGTCGTTACTACAAAGCCACCTTGGTACACTAATGTGTAAAATTACCTGGCAACGAGAAGATTACCGGAACATATTTCATCAAGGGAAAGACAACTGATCATCTAGCGTAGTGCACGATTCACCTGGATCAACGAATATCTCTTCCATACAGGAGCCGATCTCCAAATCCGCAGATGCATACGAGATGACGAAATCTACAACATACTTAAGGCTGGACATGATGAGCCCTATGGTGGGAATTTTGTAGACCTCAGGACTAGACACAAAATTTTGCAGATGGGCTATTATTGGCCCTCAATATTCATAGACATGAAGAAATATGCCCAGACCTGCGATAGTTGTCAACAGATGGGAAACCAGGTCAGGCTGATGAAATGCCTTTGAAAGCACAAGTAGTTGTGGAACCATTTGAGAGATGGGCACTAGACTTCGTTGGCCCCTTCAATCCAAAGTCAAATCAAAAGGCCTATATTCTAGTCGTAATGGACTACATGACTAAATGGATAGAGGCAGAAGCCTTACCAAATGCAGCAGAAGAAGTAGTCATCAAATTTATTTTCAAATTATTTGTACGCTATGGACTACCAAGAGAAGTAATTACTGATGGGGGGTCACAATTTACAACTCATAGAATCACCACCACCCTGGATAATTATCATATCAAACACAGAATTACTCTTCCATACCATCCACAAGAAAATGGGCAAGTGGAAAGCACCAATAAAGTCCTGGAGGCAATCCTGAAAAAGACTGTCTCAACAAACAGACAGAATTGGGCTTCGAAGCTCCCAAATGTCTTATGGGCTTACCGCACAACATGGCATAACACCACTGGCTACTCTCCTTATCATTTAGTCTATGGTAAAGAACCCATATTTCCAATTGAGTTTGAAATCAAGACTCTAAGGATGGCCCAGGAAATCGTACTGGATCTTACAAAAGAACATAAACAATGCCTTCAACAACTCAACGAATTGGATGAAGCACGTTTGTCTATTGTAGAGCGCACAACTATTATTCAGCAATAGAGAATGACCTGGCACGACAAGCATATCAAGAAAAAATCATTTAAAAAAGGTGATTGGGCACTCCTCTATGATTCCAGATTCCAAGATTTTCTAGGAAAATTACAGACACGATGGCTAGGACCATACAAAATCAATGAAGTCCATGATAATGGCACAGTCACGTTAAGCACCATCGATGGGTCCGGATCTCCATTTTGGGTCACTGGACATCCGTTACGAATTCATTATTAGCCACCCTCAAAAGAATATTTCTACCAGGAACTAAGTAAGGATCCTACCGTTTGAATTGTGGCTGGATGGGAAGGTAATCCAGCCACCCCAACTCCATAAATGTTGAATTATGCTGACATTGTACGTACTGTATATAATTTTATTTTTTTTGTAGCTTTTATTCAGATTTTTTTTTACAGTCTATTGGGTCACATATTTTTCCATGTTTTCATCATCTATAGACATCCATTCCATCCCTTCTCTGTCCTATTATCATTCATTTATCATTCCATTTGCCATACATTTGCTACAACTGCTCATAAAATGACATATTATTCTTGTTATGCTTTAGTGGTTAATAATGATTATCCTTCCTTCATTTTTAATGAATTAAAAACTATTATGCATGATTTTTATGATGATCATTTGACGAGTGATTTTATGTAGCAATAGTTGCAGTAGTCAAGGTTCCAACCTCCAAATGACACATGTGAGTTCCAGCTCGTGGTTAACCATTTTCAGTGAAAAACGTGGCAGATAAGGAGAGACGAATTTGTGTGCAATATTGTGAGAATATGAGGATTAATATTGAAAATATAAGACATGGGTTTTGTTCAGAATGGGCCCAATTGAGTTCATCGCAAGTATTTTTCCAATTGGAGCTACGGTTTGAGAGAAATCACTGGTTCTTTAAAAGGGTATTTTCCATATTTATAGTTGCGGCCGACTCTCTAAACTTAACAATTTGTTTGAGAAACCCAGGGATTTGGGGATTTTATTTGTATAAATAAGACCTCTTCAATCAGGAGAGGGGAATTCATGAAATTATATAGAATTTATTTGTAGGAAAGAGCTGAACTTATGTAATTTCTGATTTTTCTTCAATAATACAAAGGAGCTGATGGATCTGCAATTATGTGCAACTTTCTCTTAATCTTGTAAGTCTTTTGGCCACGCATGCTAGGTGAGGTAGGGCCCCCTCAATTTGGTATGTGTTGGGCTTATTGATTTACTTGTATTTTTATTTTCATTGTCTTAATTTATCTTGGTTTATGATTAGTTGATCACTGCTTACAGTTGTGTGTTGTTTATTAGATTGCTCTTACAACAAGATTCAATTCATGTTGTTGTTACTTCATTTTGTTAATACTCCTTTAATTTATGTAAGAGTGTGGTAGTGGTTTTATTTCAGCTGAGTGTATTTTCAAGCAAGAGAGGATTTGATTGATTTTAAGTTATGTGTTTTATTTTATTAAATAGATAATTGTGTTAGTTGGAATTTGCTGCTTGCATATATTGTGCACAGTAACTTTGAAATAAAAGACTTCCTCGGGTTGACAATTGAATAGTTCGGAAAATACTACAATGCAATTAATTCAACATTACTTCATCCCAATGTAGCGAATGTTGTTACTTTGAGTGTAGTTGATGTTCATTTGAAAGGAACAATTGTCATTCCTTTCGTGCAACTGTTGTTCCTTTGAGTGTAGTTGTTGTTCATTTGAAAGGAACAACTGTCGTTCCTTTCGCGCGACTGTTGTTCCTTTCGTGCGACTGTTGTTCCTTTGAGTATCATTGATTTTCATTTGAATGGAGAAACTGTCATTCCCTTTACGATTGTTTTTCCTTTATAGGTGTTGCATCTCTGGAGGTTGGGTATTGAAAACGAAAGGTAAGAACCTACGTAGGCAACAAATAAAATGCTTGTGCCAGCGCCTACCTTTGGCTAATGCATAGAGGTTGATTTTAGGACATATTTAGAGCCCAACACAGCCATTCGAGAAAATCATAACTAGAGAGAATAACTATAAATGAACTCATTTAGTACGCTTTTCTGTTCCGAAACTCCTGCTTCATCCCATCACCCAAACCCTATCTTTCACAGAGAAACGAATGTGTCATGGTTCAACAGCAACAATTGGGTAACTATAATGAAATTCATAACATTAAAAAACCATCCACTACTTAATTTTTAAATAAACCAACTCATAAATGAATTTAGTTGATGACTAATCAACCTTGACTTCAACCAAAATACATTTCCAAGTTTCTAAAAATTATCTATTCAGATGGTTAAAAACCTAACAATTGTTGTTCCTTTTGCACGCATGTTGTTCCTTTGAACGAAACAATTGTTGTTCCTTTTTCACGCCTGTTGTTCCTTTGAATGAAACAATTGTTGTTCCTTTTTCACACCTGTTGTTCCTTTGAATAGAACAATTGTTTTTCCTTTTGCGCACCTGCTGTTCCTTTGAACAAAACAATTGATGTTCATTTTGTGTGCCTGTTGTTCCTTTGAATGGAACAATTGTTGTTCCTTTTGTGTGCCTTCTGTTCCTTTGAACGAAACAACTGTTGTTCTTTTTGCACGCTTGTTGTTCCTTTGAACGAAACAATTGTCATTCCTTCCCTACATTCCTGATAGAAATCTAAACCATTCCTTTGGCGTACAACTTCCACTGAATAATTTTCACCATCATTATTTCCAATGATCTATCATTATTTTGTGGACTATCTTCCATACCTTATCAAATTGTTTTTTTTTATTAATTTCTTCGAAATATCTTAAACTTTGTTCATAACCCGTAACCACCATAATTTGTTTCTTTTCCCTTATACATACAAAATAATATCTCACCCTTATAATTCATAAGGAGTCTACGGAACACTTTTACTTGGCAACCTTACACTTGTTCATGCCATCCCTTACTCTTAAGGAGTAGATGAGCCTCCCTTCAAACAATAATAATAAAAAAAAAAATCAATAAAATGTCTCTCTTTTCCCACAAAGAATAGGGGGTCTCATCACGAGCCAACCTATCATGATCATAGGATAATAGCCTAAGTGACATTCCCACTATGGCTACCACACTAGGGCAATGGCCTTTGACATTTCCTTGTCAAAGGACAAGAGGTCTCGTCACGAGCCAACTTGTTCACCTAATTTACAATATAGTGAGTGGAATTATCACCATCTGGCTACCAAACCAAGATAATGGTCTTTTAGGGAAAAAAAAACCTAAATAATTTTTTTTCAAAAAGCATAGAGGGTCTCATCACGAGCCAACCTACTATGATAATAGGATAATAACCTAAGTGACATTCCCACTATGACTACCACACTAGGGAAATGGCCTTTGACATTTCCTCATTAAAGGACAAGAGGTCTCATCACGAGTCGGCTTGTTCACCTAAGTTACAATCTAGTGAGTGGCATTATCACTATCTAGCTACCAAACCAAGATAATGGTCTTTTTGAAAAAAAAACGGATTCAAATAATCAGGGATATGGGCTCATCTAAGGGTTAAAAGGCAACCCTGTCGAGGCTATGGATGCCTACTAGTAAAAATGGCTCTGCCTATGGAATGGAAGTTTACCTTAAATTCCAAGTTTTTGTGTATCTCTCGATCTCCTTCACTCAATAACGAGGCTATCATTTCAGTTGTATTCAATAAAATGGGAAAGACACAACATTATGATATGTGGGAGATTATTTAAATGAACAAATTTAATTTATTTGGCATATGTATCCTTAAAGCATTCTTTTGAGTACAGGTATATTTCAATTCAACAAAAGTGGACTAACGTTTAATGATTACCGTTAAAATATGTTGCTTGAAAATAAATCATTGATCCCCATTGGCGGTGGTAGTACAATCATTACTTCTCACCATAAATACCTACACTCATTACTCTCCCCTACGCTGATGATCGAGGTCGACCTTTACATTAATGAGGGGAGTGGACGCTCGACACGCTTCTTGACATAGATATTAATGATTGTAATAAATATCCACATTCGTGAACATTTGTTGTATCTGCTATTTGCTATTTTCGGTAATTTTTCCTCTGAGTTGGTCTAACCAAATCTGCTACCAGGAATGATAGTCATCCACATTTTCTCACAAAATGGGTGGTAGAGGTGTGCGCAGGGAGCCAACTTTACTACAAGTTACAGAGAAAGCAAGAGATATCCTGCACTGGCTAGGGTGGACGGAGTACTTCAACTGTCTCCAAGGATATGACACAAATGTCACACTTGAATTCTTTCAGAATCTGTAGGGAGAAGTCTCTATGGTGTGAGGCATACAAATATCAGTCACCCCAGAAATCTTAGCAGAGGTCACAGGCCTCCCTAACATGGGTATTTAGTGGATAGGAAGATACACAACACTGAGGGAAGCTGTGGAAAATTTCACAGAACCTAGGGAAAAATTGGATAAGAAAGGAAAATGACTTAATCCTAGTACCCTCAGAGAACCATGGAAGGAACTAGTAGGGATAATTCAGTGGTACATCACCTATGATGGACGATATGACATAATTTGACCTCGCCACCTCAAATTGCTGGAAGCCTTAAAACAACGATTAGTACTTAATCTACCCTTCTTTCTGAATGTCGTATTACCTGAGGTTGCCTTAAGAACACATAAATCTAAGGACCATGTTGTTATCAATCATCACAGATTAGCTAAATTGATAACAAATAAAGCACTGAGTCAAACTCAATTGACCTGGGATAACCCGATTGAGGCTAATAGACCTCCACAACTCGAGCAGCCTAAATTATGCCATGAAAACCCACCACAAGAAATTGAAGATAGATAGGTAGAGGAGATTACTATCCAAAGATAAATCACATATCCTCAAACCGAGGCTAAGGCAGACCCTGCCCAAATCACAAAGGCTCTGACCTCACAGACACAGACAATAACGAAATAGAGGAAGAGAGAAACAACTACCCCTAAAACCATCATTCAGACAAGGAGAAGAAGCAGACAAATTTAGAAAATGACTAAATCAATTCAGGGTACAACAGAACAGCCTGAAGAACCTCAAAATTCTACAGAACATGCTCCATGGGAGAATGTTCAAGAAATTGGGCAAGCAAAACAGACCTTACAAAGGAATGAGCAGGAAGACACCCAACCGACATTGGAGCACTTGACATAAAAAAAAATTGAAGAGCTATGAGGTAGAAATGGCCCAGGTTTTGGGAAGCTTGGGAACCTCAATTGATAAGGGCACAAATAATACAGAAGAATGCCTAGAACAAGCCTCCTCTTCAAAACCAAATGGAGATTTTCCTGATATTGAAATGACCTTTCCAGAGGACACATCACAGGAAGAACTTAATTTTGAAACAAGAATCCCTCTTGGATAGGCAGAACATTTGGAAGGAATAGAGGATCACCCATCTGCTCCCCAGAAAGAAGAAGCCCTTGAGACCTCTCATAAACAAAAATCAGCCAAGAAAATTAGAAAGTTAAAGAAAGAAAACAAACTATTGAAGAAAAAGGCTAAGAAGGATGAAGTATTAAAGCAGAAGGTGGGAAAACTCAAGGAGACTATTAAGGAATTGAGGAAACAGTTAGAACAAGCAGATAATGCCCACAAAATAAAGAAAAACAAAAGGGCCAGAATGCAAGGAAGAAGTCCTCTTCCTAAAGAAGCATTCAGTACAAATTTTGTAAGGATACAGACAAACCCTGGAAAATAGTAGTAGAAGAAACAGTAGCTCAAAACGAGGAGGTAATTCCTCTAGAAACGCAAGAAAATATGACAACTACAGAAGAAATTGATGCTGAGGTGCATACAGACACCCTGGTATTAGAGGAAATAGCTCAACTCCTTGATAAGAATGCTACCATCAGGAAATTGGAGGAAGAATTGATGCAATCTCAACAAACCCTGCTTCAAAACAGAAATGAATTACTGACTATGGCTGAACACCAGGCACTCCAGCCCCAGAAATAGAGTGTTCTTGTGAACAGGCTGGAAGTAGAGCTTACACAGGCCCAACAAGCATTAATTCAATCCAGGGAAGAGATGGGCGCTATGGAAGAACACCAAGTATCCCAATCTCAAGAATAGGGTATCACCATTGATAAACTAAAAGCAGAGCTTACACAAGCCCAACAAGCATTGGCTCAATACGAAGATGAGATGGTCACTAAGATAGAACATCAAAATATTGTTAAACAACTGAAGGACATGACAACAACAGAGAGTGAGACATATTCCACACTCACTAGATCCCAAGAGAAGGTTAAAAAGGTGAAAACTCAATTGGAAAAACATTTGGAGCAAATCAAAGAAAATTGTGATGTCTACTTTGATGTTATTAATTGTAGATCCCCTACCACCAATTACACTTTATTCTTGCTGGAATGATATATGTTATTGAGAGTGAAGGCCATCAGAGCAGGTAAACCTATTTCATTTGCCACTGTGTCTGAGTTTATCTCATGTTTCAGAGAGCAGGACGGAAAGGTACAATACTTCTTATGTGAATTTTACTTTCATAATTTCATTCTGGAAGAAAAAAGGGAATATAACCCTAGCCCATTCATAGGTGACATACAATTTTAGGCATTTCTGTCATTTACTCAGAACCAAGTCAGATGGGGAAAATCTCATAAAACCTTCTTAAAGAGGGAAACTGGGCTAGATCTCTAGGTTAGGGGAGAGCCTCCAAAGTCCTTTCCAGCCATTATGCGGCATCAAACTTTTATGAAAAGAGGGGGGGTCGTAGACTCCTTAGCCCCTATCCATCTACAGGTTATACACTCTGGTATCACTCATTTTAGAGAGCTTAAGGAAGAAGCCCTTGTTTCTTCTAAACTGATATGGGATGCATCCTCCAGTGAGGTGAAGAGTAGGGAACCCTTTGGATACATGAATTTATTTGCAGCTACCTTCAGAATAGAAAGGTATTCTCGATTTCTCCAAGAGGAAGCACCTTCTTGGATTGGGTGCAGATATAATCCCCCTATCATCTGGTTTCCTCCAGAGAGTTACCAAAGAGATTATCAAATTAATAAAAAAAGGGAGGATGCTTCTTTTGGAGAACTCAAAAGAAGAAATGGGTTCAGAAGACCTGGTGAACCAACCTTTCCACCTTACAGAATTACTTATTTACATGTAAGATGTTAGCTTGCATGAGGACATGCAAGAAGGTAAGATGGGGGGTATGTTAGGCTATGAAAAAGGTATAAATATCTTCCTTTTTCCCACATTTCATGATATCATCTTGATTGACATTCTGGTTATTTAGGAGCAAATAAAATAGAAAATGAATAATATACTCTTTTGTGTTATTGATAAAGTTAGATTACATAGATCCTAAATATAATTGGAATTATCTAGTTTTATTACAGGATTAGTCAAATATTGTCAAACCCAAGATAGCAAAGGAAATCTTGAAGATGCACAAGCTATTGGAGGTTGAGGATTGCATGGCACAAGGCAGTTTTGAAGATGATTGAGTTTCTCGTATTGTAACTTTATAATAGTAAAGAAATCCTGAGGATCTCTCAATCCTCGAGATAGCTTAATTTACCTAGACTATTGTAATATATAAAGGGTAAAATAGACCTTGAAAAAAGGAAGAATTGCATCAAAGAACTAAAAACATAGAATTGCTCTGCATTAGCATTTTTTGTAAAATGTTGTACCAGCTATGAAATTAATAAAAGCTTTGAGCGGTTTTACCATTTCTATATACTGAATTTCAAATAGTAGTGCTTCTAAGGACCAAGGACCCAGTCTGAAGGAGCTACTGTTTGACCTATAATTGTATCAATTCAATTTCTATTTTGTGATTCGATTCTCTTTTACAATAGTTGAATGAATGCATAAGTGTGTTGATGATTCCATGTCAATTGAAAAAGATAGATGTTCCTAAAGAATTAGATGATTGTTGTTCCAATTTCCATTACTGAGATTTGATGCACGACAATTCCTCATAAGTTCACACTTGTTGTTCCTTTCACTTACTTCACAATTGTTGTTCCTTTCACTTAGTTTACAATTGTTGTTCCTTTCACTTAGTTTACAATTGTTGTTCCTTTTTGTTAAAAGATAGTTGTTATTTCTTTCGATAGAATTACGATTGCTGTCTCTTTTCAATTAGATTACAGATTCTGTTTCTTTCCATAGATAGAGTAATTCGCCTTTTCCTTTCAAGCAATTTGATTCATAATAATAGTCAATTCTAAAAGTCTTTACTTAGATACAATTATTACTCTTAAAATAAATTCAATAGATTAATTAGTTCCTTTCCATTGCATAGCTTTATATTTCAATTCCTAGAATCTTTAATGAATGTTTGAGGAACTTTGTTGTTGATAAACTCAGATTTGCTTTCACTACACGATTTTAGCCTCTATAAGCTATCTACATAGACTTTGCAGATATTCTTTTAGATAAAAGACAAATCCTCGGGTTGATAAATTAATGTTAAACTAAGGTTGTTTTTAGACATATTTAGAGCCCAACACAATGCCCGACTTAGAAAACCCCTGATTACTTCCCCTCATTTAGAGGATGAAAATTGTTCATTAATTCTAAAAAATCCCATGTCTGTTGTTAAAAAATGATACAAATCTACTTGATTGTGCTTATAAAAATGCACGCCCGATATTGTAAAAGTGTTATTTGTAATAAATAATATCTTATCTATAAATATTTACTTTTTTTTTATCAAAAGTGATTTATAGAAAAATACACAAAAATATCCCTAAATCATTTAAAAAAAATTAGTTTCCTACCAATGATTTCCTCAGCGTGAATGTGCATTCCACAACAACCATTCCTCAATGTATGTTCTCGTTAGCGGGCATTTCTCAAAAAACCATTTGAACTTTAAACCCATAAAACCATGGATGCAATTGAAATAGGGGTGTCCTCTAACATGGGTGCAACAGTTGAAACAGTTGGTTCCCAGGATGAAAATTTCACTATCAACAAATTCCAAGAGTGTGTTGAAGCATGGAGAGACAAAAAAATTTGTCCAATAGATATCCTAAATATCCCTAGAAGAGAAGATTTTTTTTATTTTATGTTTGGACCCTTCCATTTCAAAAATGATGAGATAGATATGGCCATAGATAATTATGATGATGTAGCTATGGAACTAAAACTATTTGGCCAAAGAGTTTACCTAGATGTTGATTTTCTTGCAAGAGAAACAAAAAATCTATGTTGAGGGGTAGCAAGATTTAACTCTAGAAAAAACCCCAAGGTAGAAAATATGTAGATGGCCACTAAAATATGTGGGCAAAAGGTATATGTTCCCAGGAATGGTTTAAGAATGCTAGATGTTCCCCAGAGACTATACAAGTCTTTGATTCACATTATCCTTAGGATAATTATGAATCATCATAAGACTGATATTTTCAGTGACTACATGAGGCTAGTCATTTATTGGGTTGAAGACAGGGCCGTAGATGTCCCTCACCTATTGGCTAAAAAATTACATCATGCCCTTGAAGAAAGTAAAAAAAAAATATTAAGTTATGTTTCCTGGGCACGTTGCATAAAATTATTGATTTATATTGACCTAACGACCAACCAAGCCCTCTTAAAACCTACATTAGGAGATCAAAAACAAATAAACCCATTGAGTAAGTACCTGAAGAGACTGCAGTTGATGGTGTGGAAATTAGTTTTGCTATAGTTTCTGAAGATGAAGTTAATGTTGTCAGAACTTTAAGAGACATACATGAGTCTGTGAATGAAGTCGAGGAGTAGGGAGGCATGGACCATTATATGTAAACATAAAATGATGATATTTGTGTTAATTTAGAAACTATTGTTGATATAATTCCTCCTAAAATGACATCACTTGAGTATAATGTTCCTGTTATGGGCTCTTATTCTACCTCTCCAAGTTCAAATGTGAACAATCCAACTTACATTTTTTATAACAGATTCATTTTGGGGGCATTGAATATAATGATGCATTACAAAAAACTTCTTGAAATGGGGGATTCTTCCTCTATATACACCTATAAGGAAAAGTGTGAAATGAAGCACTTCATTAATATGAAATACTCAAAGAAAATTAGAAATATGGAAAATGCAATTGCAAGGAAAGTATAAGAGTCAAAAAGAAAAATACAGGGAAAAGATCATATTATAGTTGAATTAGAAAGAGAGGTGTCCCTCATTATAGAGGAATATCAGAGGGAGATTGATGATGCAAAGGAAATGTATGAATCATCATTGGATAAATATACAACAACTATTGGAAATCTTGAAAAAGAATTGAAAAGAAGACCACAAGTTTTGAAAATGCCTCCATTGAATACTACAAGTAATCCAGAGGTGGATGTATTAAAAAATAGTTTGAAGGAGAAATATGGACGTATTCAAATATATAAAGCTGAATTTGAAAATAGAGTGAAACAATCAGAAGCATGATTCAGAGATTGAAGAATATAAGAACAAACTCGACAATTTGAAGAAAGAAAATAGTAACCATGATAATAAGTGGAATAAGAAAAGTATGGAACGTGTCAATGCAAATGGGAAGAATATAGAAATTAAAAATGAAATATAAATGATTTCTAAAGAAGGTGGAAATGGTAAGGATGCAGGTAAAAGTAAGGGTATGGATAAGGGAAAAGGTAAAAGTAAGGGCAGTGCAACAAAAGACAAGAGTACAAAACTTGAAAAGGAAATAGAATTTAGAGCAAAGAAGGTGGAAAACATTAGGATAAAGGTAAAATTTGTTAGAAAAACAAGATCGCAGAGCAATAAATAAAAAAAAATGTGGAAATAAAACACAAAATATCCACAATACAATAGAGACATAGATATATGTGGTTTACCCAATGTGGGCTACGTCCACCAAATAAATTTCCAAGTCCTTCCTTTATTATTATCCATCAAATGAAGGGATACAACCTACAACACACCCATTGTAACTTCCTCTTCTTTATCTCACAATCTCCTCACTCAGAATACAATATTCACAATGATACATAGCTGCAATACATTTCCATCATAAAATAGGTTTTCCTTCTAGGGAAAAAAACCCTAACATAACTTCTATCATTAGATATGCAACCCTATAATGAACGGTCCAGATTTACTATGAAATTACAATATACATTTACAAGGATTTTTTTCCTTCGGGAGCCTGCTTGCCCCCGGACCCTACAGGGGGGGTAACCCCCCCTGCACTGCCCCGTGTGGAGGATTGTACATTCGTCCGGGGTGTAAAGTCTTCATGGGGTATAAACACAACTGAAAAAAAATACCTTTGAATCAGGAAGATAACCAGGCTCCACAACCAACAATCTCCCACTTGGATACTGATCTCAACAACTCCACCGTTGTTGTATCTACTGGACTATGATCCTTTTTGGACCTGAAAAAATTCTCATCTTCATCTTCATGCTTGAAGACCAACTGAAACTAAGAAGGAACTCAGTTTATCCCTTACTCCCTTTGTTAACATGTCTGCAGGATTATGGCTAGTGTGTATCTTTTCCAACTTCAAATGTCCATATTCCAAGATGGATTGTATGAAATGGTACCTAAAATGTATATGATTAGTATTTGAATGGAAGGCTGATTTATTTGCAATATGAATGGCACTCCCACTGTCATAGTACAACTTGTTATTCTTCTTCTTATTTCCCAATTACTCCATAAACCTCTGTAACCAAATCACCTCTTTACTAGCCTCTGTAGCAGTAACATACTCTTCCTCTGTTGTTGGAAGTGAAACAACCTTTTGTATTTTTGAAATCCAACTTATTGTTGTTCCACCTACAGTAAAACCATACCTTGTGGTTCTCCTCCACTATATTTATCACCTGCCATATTTGAATCAACATATCCCTGTAGAACAGTGTCTGGACCTTCAAAACATAATGCATGAGTAGCAGTACCTCTCAAATACCCAAGAATCCACTTTACTGCCTCCCAATGTTCTTTACATGGATTGTTCATATACCTTCTCACAACTCCCACTGCATGTGCAATATCTAGTCTTGTTCAAACCATCACATACATCAAGCTACCAACTGCTGATGAATAAGGGACCCTGCATATGTATTCTATATCCTCTTGTATCGTGGGACACATTTCCTTAGTTAATTTGAAATGGATGGACAAATGTGTACTAACTAGTTTTTCATTATGCACTCTAAACCTCCCCAACACCTTCTCTATTTACTCACCCCGAGACAATGTCAATTTGCGAATTTTCACGTCTCTTGTTATTCTCATACCAAGGATTTTCTTTGCAGCACCCAAATCCTTCATCACAAATGAATTAGCTAATTTATTTTTGAGAAATTTTATATCCTGCATATTAGACCCTGCAACAAGCATGTCATCTACATACAATAGCAAAATAATATAGCTTCCATTTTCTAGCCTTTTAAAATAAATGCAGTGATCAGAATGTCATCTACTATAAACTTATTCTATCATAAACTTGTCAAACTTCAAATACCAATGCCTTAGATCTTTCTTTAGGCCATACAATATCTTCTTCAACCTGTATACCAAATTTTCCTTCTCATTGACCTCATACCCCTGTGGTTGTTGCATATAAATCTCTTCCTCCAAATCCCCATGGAGAAAATCTATTTTTACATCTAATTGTTCAAGATGTAAATCTTTTACTACTACAAGACTTAAAATATTACTAATGGAAGTCATTTTAATAACATGAGTAATATTTCATCAAAATGTATACCTTTCTTTTGTGCAAATGCCTTTACAATAAGTCTATCCTTGTACTGCATTTTGCCTCCATCTTCTTCCTTCAACTTGTAAACCCATTTATTTTGAAATGCTCTTTTTCCTGCAGGAAACTGAACCAAATCGCAAGTCTGGTTATTTACCAGGGAATCCATTTTCTGTTTCATTCCTTGCTCCCACTTATTTTTGGTGTCTACCTACATTGCCTCTTCATAACATTCTGGTTCACCAGAATCAGTAAACAATAAATAATACAATGAAGGAGAGTATCGTTCAAGGGGTCTACTTAACCTGGCAGATCTTCTAACAACACTTGTAGGAATTTGAGGTACATGTTGCATGTATTGGTGTACATTCTGATTTTCTGGTCCCTTTGGAATTTATTTTTCAGTGATCTCATCAAGCACTATGTATTCTGGTTTTTCTTTCTCTTTTATCTTTCCCTACAATTGATCTTTGTACATGACCTTCTCATTGAATATGAAATATCTACTCCTAATGATTTTGTGAGTTTCATAATCCCATAAGCGATAACCAAAATCATTAACATTGTATCCAATAAAGGTACACTTCTTGGATTTTTCCTCAAGATTTGTTCTATTTTCTTTATCAATATGGACAAATGCTTCACAACCGAGAAAGTCTTCAAAAAATAATAGTTTACCTTTTTACCTGTCCATGCCTCTTCTAGAATTACACCATCCAAAGAGCTTGAAGGTCCTTTTTTTATTAAGTAAACAACAATATCTACAACATCTACCTAAAATTGTAAGGGAATACCAACATGAAATCTCATACTCCTTGCACGCTCCATGATTGTCTTGTTCATCCTTTATGACACACCATTTTCTTGTGGTGTTCCTAGAACTTTCTTATCTCTATGAATCTCATGGTATGAACAGTAATCATCAAACTCCTTAATGCAATATTCACCTCTATTTTCTAATGCGAGACACTTCAACCTTTTTCATGTCTCATTCTCAACCAAAGATTTTCATTTCTTAAAAGTATCAAAAACATCATATTTTTGTCGAATGTAATAAACCCAAGCTTTTCTAGTTGCATCATCAATAAAAGTAACAAAATAATGAGAGCCACCAAGAGATGATACCTGAGTTGGTCCCCATACATCTATATGCACAAGATCTAACCTTTCACTCTTGTTTTCTTTTATGACTCCGAGAAAACAAACTCTCTTATGTTTTCCATAAACACAATGCTCACAAAAATCCAAATCAATTTGTTTAAGATCTGGAAACAAATTTCTTTTGTGAACTATCTGCATCCCCTTCTCACTCATGTTTCCAAAACTATGATTCCACAGTGTTGTATCCACTGTTGTAGAAGCTAAAGAGATAGAAGAATCAATATTACCAGTACATAAATACAATGTACCTACCTTCTCTCATTTTTCTATCACCAGTGATCCTTTGGTGACCTTCCATAGCCTATATGTAAATATGGATATACAAGCTTCACTTTCCAACTGCCCCGTTGAAATTATATTTTTCCTTAGATACGGAACATGTCTTACCTCTTCCAACAACCATTGGTTTCCATTCCTTTGCTTTATTTTTACCTTTCCCATTCCAATAATTTTGCATGGTGCATCATCACCCAAATTACCTATCCAAAATCACCTTGAACATAATCTAGAAAATGTTTCCTATGGGGTGTGGCATGAAATGAAGCCCCTGAATATACTACCCAAGAATCATAAATTTTATCTACAGAAAGAATCAAAGAATCTTGTAACACATCACCTGTTACATTTGCTTCCTAATTTTTCTTCTATTGTCCATCTCTTTATTTCTTTAGAGCTCTGTAGTATTTCTTTATATGTACTTTCTTCCCACAATTCCAACACTCTATCTTTCCCAGTCTAGATTTGGATCTTCCCTTCCTAGAATTCCCATGATTCCCTAAGCCCTTTCCTCTATCCTTTTGTCTTCCCATGTTCTCCATGTTTAACGCATTACTTGATGTCTCACCTGTGCTTTTTCGTCGCATTTCCTCACTAAGGATAACACCAACAACATCATCAAATTTTAAATTATTTGAACCAAAGACAGAGTTACTTACAACCATGACCAAGACATTCCATATTTTCGGCAATGAGCACAAGATTAGAAGATCCTTAACCTCATCATCAAAGTCCACTTTTACAAAACTTAGCTGATTAGTATCCATATTAAATTCATTTAAATGATCTACAACAGACCCACCTTCTTACATATTCATATTAAATAATATCTTCATTAGAAATACTGTATTCGACGCCGATGGTTTTTCATACAATTTAGCCAATGCGTCCATCAACTCCTTCATTGTATTTTCTTTCGAAATATTGAAAGCCATCGACACTGCCAGGCTCATCCGTATCGTTCCTAGTACCTTTCTGTCAAGAACCTCCCATTCTTCGTCCTTCATGTTCGTCAGATTCTTTGTTATTCCACCCAATGGTAGGAATAGATCCTTCTGATATAAATAATCTTCCATCTCCATCTTCCATAACTGGTAGTTTTGGCCGTTAAATTTCTCGGCCCTAAACTTTCCATCTTCCGCCATTTCTCCCACTCGAACCAAGAACCCTCTTTTCCTACAAGTTGCCTTTTGCTATAATACCAGTTGTTAGAAAAATAAGATCGTGGAGCAATAAATAAAACAAATGCGGAAATAAAACACATAAGATACAAAATACAATAGAGACATAAATATACGTGGTTCACCCAGTGTGGGCTATGTCCACCGGAGAAATTTTCAAGTCCTTCCTTTATTATTATCCAACAAATGAAGGGATACAACCTACACCACACCCGTTGTAACATCCTCTCCTTTCTCTCACAGTCTCCTCACTCAGAATACAATATTCGCAATGCTACATACCCACAATACATTTCCCTCATAAAAGAGGGTTGTCTTCTAGGGAAAGAAACCATAACATAATTTCTACCATCAGATATGGGAACTTATAATGACCAGTCCATATTTACTATGAAATTACAATATACATTTACAAGGAATTTTTTCCTTCGGGGGCCTTGCCCCCAAACCCCTGACGGGGCTTGCTTTCCCTCAAACCCCATATGGGGGGTAACCCCATGTGGAGGAGTGCACATTCTTCCGGGGTGTAAATTCTTCATGGGGTATAAACACGATTAAAAACAAAGACCTATGAATCAGGAAGATAATAAGGCTCCACAACCAACAATTCAAGGTATGGGTAAGGATATTGATATAATACAGTGCATTCCAACAAAAACAGTTCCTTCAAAACACTTGGAAAAGTTTAGAGAAGAAAAATAGAAGATGTATAAGGAAGCTAAAGTATTAATTAGTGCTCTAGTTGATCTCTATGCCCCATCACAAATGGTGGAATCAATGAAGATGACGATAGCTGAGAGAGATGAAAAGATTAAAGAGATCAATAATGAAGTCTTGTAGAACCGAAAGGCACATCATTTGGGATGTGACACAGAGATACAAATGTTGAAATCCCAAGTTGTTGATTTGCAGCAAAAATTACAGAGTAAAAACGTAATTGATGCGGTGCCAATTTTTTTGTTGCATCAGAGAAACAATATTTGAGGGAGCAAGAGTTTGATAATGAAGTACAAAAAATCAGGGGTCAATTGGTTAACGCTCGATCCAAACTGAAAACATAAAAGGAACAACTTGAAAAGAATCAAAAGGCCAAGGACAAGAAGTATACGAAGAATACAGATTTGTTGAAAAAACAAGCAGAAGAAAAAACAAGATTGCAAGAGATATTGAAAAATTATGAAAAGAAAATTAAAGATCTAGAGAAACAATTACAACATGTGCCTACTACAACTACAAAACAATCAGAAGCCTCTACAACAACAAAGAGAGGATATGTAGTTTTTTCTTCATCTTAAGAGAGGGGCTTGCAGAAACCTCCCACACATCCTAGGGTAGATACAAAATAGCATTGTTTTATATACCATGTACTCCATGTAATTACATTTAAATATGTAGTAATATCATTATTTCGACAGTTTATTAACAATGTATTTTATTTTATGCATTTAATGACATGTATGAATGTGTATAGTTATTGAAATGTATGAATGTGTATAGTCACATATCAATTCATGTAATACTTTAAAGGTTACTTGAAATTGATTTATACACATATACAAAACCATTCTCATCTTGTTTGCAAGATGTTTGAGTAAAACATAAGTAGTTTCATGTACTTGACATTTTGATATAGCAATGGTAATTGCATAGATTTATATTTGTTGTAATGAATATGAAACATATATGTATCAAGTATGACTATGGCTTGTAAAACAATAATTGTGCATGCAAATTACAATACATACACAAGCTACAAATGCAACATTTTTCCAATTTCCTCCACAATGGTAATTTTCATGTCATGACCACTCATAATCCAATATATGGACAAAATATATATAACTAACACTTATTACATGCAATATATATATAACTTCCAAATATTGCATATTTATATGCATACATAGTGTTAAACCCTAATATGCAAGCAATCTTGCACAAATACCCTATTGTTGTTCATATACAACAACAGTCCACAACCATAATATTTCACTTGAGGAATTATTGATCTATCATCTATCACTATAAAGAATTTTAGAGTTGTATATGTAACAATATATATTAGTTCATACATGTAACCCCAAACCAAAATGTATATTTTACCCTACAAATTATGGGGAACAACAACATATATACAACTTGTATGTTTCCATAACAGGTCATGTATTTTACTCAATGTCTTGTTTTCATGAAATTCCATAAGGATAGTGTGCATAATGTGCATAATTCATATAAATATATGAATTTTCCTTAGCATTGTGATTTAAGGAAGATATAATGAAAATACAAACACAAGGATTGCATTCTTCACTCCAAGGTATGTTCAAAATTCATCTACAACAACAATCCACAACCACAACATTTCACTTGTGTAATCATTAATCTATCATCTATCACTATAAATCATTTCTGACTTGCATATGTCACAATACACATTAGTTCATGCATGTAACCCCAAACCAAAATATATATTTCACCCTACACCATCTCAGGATAGAACAACATATGTACATCCCACCTTTTTCCTTAACATGGCGTGCATTTTCCTCAATGCCCCCTTTTCATGAAATTTCATAATGACAATGTGCATAATCTGCACAATTCATCTATCAATATGAATTTTCCCTAAAATTATTCTTTCAATAAGTTATCATGCAAATCCTAACATAAGGCTTACATTTTTTACTCAAGGGCATGCATTTTACAACATGCCATGTTTTCAAGCAGAACACACATAATTTCCATTTTTTTAGCATGCATTTTCTTCCTAAGGAATACTTGTCTCGTATTAAGTAATGAATTGCTCATTTTCCTATATATACATCATCTCATCATACAAAATTCACCACTGTAACATTTCTACAACTTTTGTACAACCATGTAGCTTGTAATATTTCATATAATATTGACATATTCATTCTATATTTCATGAAAAGGTAATGAATCTTTGTTCATAGAAATCATCCTTTTTGGAGTGTAAATGAACTCCTAATTGTAAAAACATGTTAAACCTATTGTAATAATCAAGTTACAACTTAAAAATTAAATTATGGAGACTTATCCAGTTTTGGGCGTGCACCTTTCTATAGTCAACTTTAATAAATTCGTCCTTCGGTTTTACAATGCAATTATTAGACTTTATGCACATGTGGTAGGTTTTTATATGAAAATTCCACTATAAGGAATTATGAAGGTGAATAATTACAAATTACACCTTATTCAAGTTGAACCACTCAATTTGGGTCAACATTGAGACTAGGGCGTGCATTTTACTCTAATGTTTTTTTCACTTCAAATTTACATGTAATCCCAAACCTAGGTGCATGAAAGCAACCTATCATGTTCTTAAATTGCACTTTAGATGACATGGGTAAATTTTCCATATACGAAACTCCATTTTAAAACTTATAAAACAATGTTTGGAGCTACAGAGAAGCTTGGGCATGCATTTTAATTTGGTCACCTAATACGGTTGTGACCTTCCAAATTACAAGGAAAACATTGCCTCTTCTACACAACAACCCGTCTTGAACTTGAAATTGCAAACTTAACAACATGAATAAGTATAATAAGATAAACCACAACTCCAAAAACATTCACAACTCAAATCTAAGGTATAATAAAATTGTTGCTTATGTTTTACAAACAGGTTGGGAATTTCTAGGATTTTACTAGGCATCTCTTGCCTATTATTGCATAGTAGCTTCTTTTATGACTAAAAATGAAAAAATAAGTATATAGTCTTATGAAAACTGAATTAACAAATCATTTATAATTTGAACCACTCAAATTGAATGATTTTTGAGACTTGGGCATGCATTTTAGTGTAGCCTAGCATGCATTTTGCACCAAGGCAAAATTTACACCAATGCAAAATTTGCCCTCTTTGTCCTAGAAGAAAATTTGTGGTCTTTTTGCAGGGCAAAGGGTTTTAATTTTCATATTGGAAAAACATAGATATAGAAAAGGTCATGAATCTTTGTGAATCAAAATCATCCTTATTGAAGTGCAAATGCACTCCTAATTGTATAAACATGTTAAAAATATTTTAATAATCAATTTACAACTTAAATATTAAATTATTGAGGATTATCCAACTTTGGACGTGCACTTTCCTATAGATAACTTTAACAAATTGGCCCTTCAGTTTTACAAGGGAAGTTTTAGCCTTTATGCACATTGGGTAGTTTTTATTTCTGGAACTGCCAATATATGACTATGACAAGGTGTAAATTCATAGATTATAAGTTCTTCGAGTTGAACCACTCAATTTGGGTCAAAATTTAGATAGGGGTGTGCATTTTACTCTAAGGTGGTTTTGAGTTCATATTTACATGAAATCTGAAATCTATGTGCCTAAAATAAACCTCTTATGTTATAAAATTTTGCTTTCGATGACATAGGTAAATATTAAATATAGATATATCCATTGTACAACTTACAAAACAATTTTAGGTGCTACAAGGAAGCTTGGGCATGCATTTTAATTTTGTCATTTAGTACAATTTTGACCTTCCAATTTATAAGGCAAACTTTGCCTGTTTTGCACATCAACCATTTTTTAAATTGCAATTACAAAATTAACATGATCAGGTCTAATATGATAAACCACACTCCCAACAACTTGCACAGCTCAAATCTACAATATAATAAAACCTTGACTTACTTTTTACAAACAAGTTGTGCATTTCTATGGTTTTACTAGGCATTTGTTGCCTATTTTTGCACAACAAAGTATTTTATGATTGCAAATGAAAAAATAAGTATACAAGCTTATGTAAAATGGCTTAGAAACTTATTTACAGTTTTAACCACTCAAATTGAATGTTTTTTCAGATATGAGGGTGAATTTAAGTGTAGCCTAGCATGCAATTTGCACCAAGGAAAAATTTACCCGCTTTGTCCTACAAAACAAATTTTGGTATTTTTACACATCAAAGGGTTTTAAGTTTCCAACTGCACAAACAAAGGTAGAGATAGATGTATACATTTTCTAATGATAACCACATACCTTTCTCTATCATCAATGCATTTAAACTTCCAACCCCAAGAAAACCACTTAGATAGCTAACTATTTTATCCCCATTTGACATTGTCTCTTATTTAGATCAATAACCCTTTTCAAGGCTCATTTTTTGAAGGGGATGATGTGGCCCCAATAATTAAAGGTTAGATAGATTCTAAGGAACCCTTAATATGGGCATTGTCCACAGACCCTTCCATTGTCAACTATTTACCAAACAAAATGTCGTTCATAGATCTATTTTTGAGAGAAATAAATGGACTTATTTCTTGTTCTTTGCGCCCTACTTCCCCTTCCATAGTTTAGAACTAACCCCACTTCAATTTCCACCTCTTAGCCATACCTTTTAATTTTCCTGAAGGTAGATTCATACATTAATATAAATATGCATTAAATATCTCTTAAAGATTGTAGAAAAACACTAAACATCACAAAAAGCATCACATATAAGAAAACTATGATTCAAAACGATATTGATATTCCATACAATTGTCATAACAGTAGGATATGTACATGAAAATAGACATCATGCAATTATGGTCTCCATTACAAAACCAGTTGGAAAAGTGAAATACAGATCCCACTCCTTTGTTCTCTCTAAATATTACTCCTATTGTCTATGATATGACAAGCCCCTTCTTTCCTATCACTCTACTTACAACCTTATATCACCCGATTCCCACCAAAAATGCCAAAATGTAGAACATTTTGATAACACCTATATATTTATATGATCCTCATGGGGACAACCTTGATCCATATGACGGTGACATAATTAGATCATAATTATCTTTACATGTCCTTGAGTGAGTTTTTATAGCTCGTGGTTTAAGAAACATTCCTATTTGATCTGCGTTTAACGATGGGGGGCCACGTGGCCCTTGCGGTAACAGTTGACTACGGGTTGGAATGTCGACGCTGATTGGACTTTGTCGCAATATCGATGGATGTCGGGGCACCAAGATAAAAAAAAATAATGAAAATTTTGATAGTTAATTAGTAATTTCCAACGGTATGATCGATTTTATCCATACCATCCATCATATGACTTCATTGATAACATTTACCAGCATCTGACTTGAACTTTGTTCATAGCCTATTTAGCGACACAACTGATATAGGTTAGGTATTTTCCAACCCACCCACATCATGAAAAATTATAATATTTACTATGTTCATCTATTAATCCTTATACTCACCAATCATATCTCTTGTCCATTCACATTTGATTGATGTCTGCAGGTAGAGTGGGCATAATTAGCCAACGCTAGATATTTTTATCCCCCATAGTAGGCATAATTGACGTCTTGATCAAGAAAAAATGGGCATAATTATCACTCGTCGACATTTTTGTCCCTCATATCAAGCATAGTTGACATCTCGATTGAGACAACAAGGGAATAATAATCCCATGACGAACATTTTTGTCCCCCTAGATGGCATAATTAAGGCCCAATTAGGTTCCAAACGCACCCATGATACAAAACTTTGTTGACGTGTTAGTGCCACTTAGGTGCCACAAAGGTAGGCCACGAGGTAATGGTGGGTCATGATGATGATGTCATCAGTATTGAAAACTATCGAATATGAACATCGAGGGACCAAGAAAAAAATATAATGAAATTTTTAGAATTAGTGGGTAACGTCCAATGGTAAGGTGGATTTTGCCCATAACATCGGAACACCCTGTTAGAAATCAACACCATATGTAGTAGTGAACTTACAAACTCATTATTTTAAGGATAATTATATCAAATAGTTATAATAAACATTCCAATATAACATTATGTGTTTTCACTTTCCAATGGATTTTGAATCTGTTAGTCCTCAAATGCTCTTGGTTGTCAATGGAATGATGCCAAGGATCCTTGGAGATAAAACTCAAATTGGGTTTTTAATCTACATTGCTCGATCAAGGTTGTTAACATAATCATTTATTCTTCACATCTTCTATAACATTTCGGAATGGATGATTATATAAGAATTCAACATATAGGAGAAATTTCTCTTCTATATATCAGATAATTAGGGTTAAAATGGTGAATTAATGCATGAAAGAAATATACACATACAAGGTATTCATTGTAAATAAATATTGTAAGGATGATTATTAAGAAAACATGTCGATCAATAAATAATTAAATAGTTAAAACAACTACGTATTATGAGTTTGTTTAGGGTATATTCTTCACATAGCTCATTATTTGAAACATCCAAAATATTGAAAATTTTGCATATCTCTGAGTGTCCCAAACAAGAAATGAAAAAGATTGGTCATAACATGAAATCAATCTCATTCACACATGAAACCACACATATTTACAATACATATGGTGCCAAGATTGTTGCTGACAAATTTTACTGATGACGCTTTCAAAATACATTCAAAATGGAAGAGAAGAAATATGGAGTTTACAAACTTATACTACAAGAAGTCATTGAATACCTATAATCTTGTTGCTTTTCTTCTCATAATATGTCCTTGTGCTTGGAGCTAGGTTGATCTCTGAACTTCGAGACTTGGATACTATTCCTCTCTCTGTTTGCTAATAAAAAAAATATAATGTGTCTTATAACTCTTTATAGGTGTCTTTCCATGAGAAAACCACTTTCTTACCCTCTATACAACTTCTTGATTCTTGATACCACTTCTTGAATCTTCATACTGCTTCTATGTCTAGTAAAAATGTTATTTTTTACTAATGTAAAGCCTATTGAAGTTCTTTGAGGAGAGATTCTTTTACCCAACTGAACTCATTCAGTTTGTATCATTCAAAACTACTCGATTGGATAGAGCTTCTGTGATAGGAACCTTTTTCTTCCATAGGAGTGAGGTTATATATGGGTTCGAAGAATGGGTAGTCATTTCCTCTCAGCCACAATCCTCTAATGATGTGGAGTGCTATCGACCCTACCTATGGGTCCTTTGTTTTAATTTAGTGTTGATCGGATAGTGAGAATGTGCCTTAGGATGAACTGTATGATTTCCTTCCGCTCCTATGCCTAAATCATTATGAACATGGAGAGACCTTACTCTCCTTTGCGAAAAGAAGTGAAGTTCCCAACATGTCAGTGGAAATGATGGTCAAATGGTCCCTCTTAGGGGAAACGTGAATGAAAATGGATTACCTTCCATGAATATCAACTCAAAAAAATTTATTATTGAGGCTCTAGCACTAGCAAAATGATTGTGACTTCCCCAATGACTTTCTCTTATAAGGTTTTGATACATATCGAGGGAGATTATTGCCAGAGCCAATGATTTTTTCCATTCGACTATTGTACTTTGAGATATGATGTTTATATGTACATATGTGGCCAATGACAACCATATAATAGGTGGATGTGTCATATCATATGGTTATCTGATTTGTGTGACGACTTCAACATGTAGGGAATTCCATTAAAATCACACTTTATCCATTTAAAATGATTCAGAGACACATGTAACATTTATATTGGCGAGATATTTTAAATTTATGAAATGCACAAAAAATTGGATGGCTTCAAAAATGATGTCAACAAGGTACGATTTCCACATAGAAGACATGTGTTGGTCCAGGTGGCTTACTATTTGGTGCCTCTGTTTGAGTAGGGTGGAACCTAGTTGGGCCAAGTGTATCCCAACAAGAGCGACCCATCACTGTTAGCATGCATCAAAGAGTGTACCCATGCACATGTGTCATTTCTTTATTTGGACACATAGATGCCTAGATGTAAGCTTAGGTATCCAACTGTTATCCCTATCATCATTCTTGAGTTCCCTATCATCATCCCGCTAGGTTTTTGGTCGAAGTACGGTAAAGCATTTTTCCAGGATATTGGAAGTGGTATTTCATGCTTGCACGAGTGGTTTATTGAATGCCTTGAGTGATGAGAAACCAATCAAATATATCCATGTGGCATGGGAAAAACCACCCACACACCATTTATCATTTTTAACTAGCGATCATGTTCATGATGCGATATGCATTGTGAGCTGTCAATATGGGGGTAATAAGCACTACATTGTAGACTGTTGATCACTTGAATTTGGTTGTGCACATTGAAATTTTAGATTTATCCCTAGATATTGATGCTTGGTCATATATTTAGCTCCTCTGCTAGTGCATTATTACATTTGTGTGTGTTTTAGG